>JAQIUQ010005556.1:312500-415000 GCA_030378365.1 Hybognathus amarus | reverse complement strand
TGAAAAAATATGCATATGCATATTTTGAGACTGTATGGAGATGCGTGCCGAACCTCGCACCCTAATTTGAAAAATCCTCCACATTTTATTTCATTTAATTTGTAAAGAAGTCGAGTTGCAGGTTGATCTGCCAGTCGTGGGTTTTTCATGCGGAGAGTCTCCTCATGTGTTTGCACAAGGATGCTTTTAAAAGTTAATGACCAAACTTATCTTTATAAAAGTTCCTAATGTCATTGCAGATGAAATTTAACATGGGTAACATTAAATAAATATTTTTATCAGGTTAAATGTTTATTATTAGTCACTCAACCTCCACTTAACCATCGGTCTCACAAATCCGCCATGTTTGTAGTTTTTGAACACTTTTTATTTGTGTTTGTAGTTCTGAACCTAATCCTCCTTTTAAACCTAAACCTATGCGAGTCATGTCAAAGCAATAACTAAATCTGCATACTATTATCTGAAAAATATTGCAAGAATTAGATGCTTTCACCATACAGAACGCCAAGCAGAACCAGAACATATCACACCAGTCCTCAGGTCTTTACACTGGCTCCCAGTTACATTTAGGATTGATTTTAAAGTAGCATTACTGGTATGGTATATAAATCATTCAATGGGCTAGGACCTCAATATATTTCAGATATGCTCACTGAATATAAACAGTTCACTCAGATCATCAGGATCACATCAGCTAGAAACACCAAGCATCGTACTTCGAAGCATCATAAGGAGAGTCTGCTTTTAGCTATTATTATTATTATTATCACATTCAAATCCAGACTGAAAACACTTCAGTTTAGCTGTGGATTTACTGAATAAGCACTCAGGGCTGCACGATGCATCACTTTAACATCGATATCGCGATGTGCGTATTCACACGATAGTCACATCGCAAGAATGCGCGATGTCACTAGGGATCGAAGTTAATCCGTGATTCGTGATCAGTAGGCTGCGTGCCAGCAGCTCCCCGGCCCGTAACAGCTTGTGATTTGCGGATTAAATGCAAAGTTTAACCATCATAGTGAGAGTTTATCAATTTTCAAGTCCTGTCAGTTTAAACATCAAGCGCAAGAAGACTGGAACTTGCGCGCTGTTTTCCGTTTTCTTACTAAAGCGCATTTTTGTCCCACCAAACTTGACCGGTGAATGATGTAGATGACGATGAGTGACTTCTGCGCTCGTTTAACTGAGAGAGAAAGTCCCGGTCGCGCGTTCACTCACCGTCTTCAATCTCTCTTGCTCTCCCTGCTCGTGCATATCAATGAATTGAGTTGACCTGAATATCTTTGAGAATACATGACGGAAAGCTCCGGAAGACCTTTTTTCTGAACTACCACTGGTTGCTGTTCCACACATTCAGATGACATTACATAAACCACACTTTCAAAAAAAAATGCCGACGGTGATGAATGTTTTCCGGTATCTAGCAAAAATGCTTGTGCGACGTCCGAACCTGCCTGGGATAATCACACAGCGGATATGGCGTGGTCCGTTACTCTGAAACCTCCGATCCGCTAAACTAATGACTCATTTGAACCGATTCACTTTAATGAATGGTTAAAACAACTGATCTATTCAACACTGAAACTCAAGAGACATAGAATCGGAAACAATTTACAATAAGGTTTCATTTATTAAAGCCTATAGGCTTTAATAAATGGAATTTATTTATAAATGGATTAAAAATCCATTTATTAAAATGCTCTTAATAAATGGGTTATTATTAATGTAGTTAACTATAGTTAACTACATTAATAATAATAATCCATTACATGTATATAGTGCTTTCTCTGCACTCAAAGTGCTTATATACAACCACCACTAATGTGCAGCATCCTGTTAACATAACCTGTTAACGACATTAGTAAACATTCAATTAATTAATATTAGTTTCTATGCGGATATACTCCATAACAAGACCGCCCCAGTCATTCAATGATTCATTCATTTCCAAAAAGGGCTATTTAAATCCATCTGGGGAAATTATTCTAATATCGCAATATATATCGCGGAAATATAAAATATCGCAATGCCATTTTTTATTAATATCGTGCAGCCCTAATAAGCACTGTGCCACTGTTCGTCCGACTGTTTTTATTTATTATATTTATTTTATTCTAAACTGTTTTAATTATTCTTTGTCTTTAGATTATTGTAAATGTCCTCTATGTAAAGCACTTTGAATTACCTTTGTGTATGAAATTGGCTACATAAATAAAGATGCCTTGCCTACTGAGGATCCAAATTGGGATGCAGAATGAATTTATTAGAGGTAGTCAAGGGAGTGGGCGGAGCTAAAGAGCTCTTCTGGTGCATTTCACTTGTCTTGACTCTCTGATTGGTCGAAATGTTCTGCACAGAATCATGGGTAATGTAGTTTTCCCTCCACTAATTCCCCCTGTTAAACATGATTATTTTAAAACTGCATTGAAATACAAACCTTGTAGCTAACAGGGCTGTCTTTAAAGGTTTATACTATATAATTGGAGATTTTACTTCTTGAACCCGACTCTATTGCTATCGCATAATTCTCAGAGTTTGTGCTATGGACATTCAACTGATACTCTGGATTCTCTGTTTCTGCTTTCCTCTGAGACTCCGCTACTTGCATGCTGATGGAGAGCTTCATGAAGACTTCTGCGAGGGTGCATGTGTTGCTCGGGCACCTGCTCTCTCACAACCAATATCCTTTCTGGTAAGTGATGGCGCAAAGGTCGTCATGGTTACGAGTACCACCCGCCTAATCTTTAGCCAGATAACATTTGAATGTTTGCAAACGATGAATGCAGAGCAACTTCTACAAAAGTGCTGCATTTTTGATGAGTCTGATGTCACTTTCCATGCTTTCAACTCTTTTGTAAATAATATAGATTCATTAATAATAAAAATTCACAGCATTTGGTCACTGGATCTACAGATATCACGTCACTCAAGAAGTGTTTTCTCAGCATTGCAATACTGCAAATAGGGCCTAAAACTTACTTTTTGACACATTTGCACTATAAATAATTTTTACCAGCCATGAAACAGAAATGAATCCTTATTAAAGTTACAAAAGTTATTCAGTCAAGAACAGTGACTTAATTTTTTTCTTTGTCTTTTGTTGTTTAACATTAAAAACATAGACAGCAGGATTATTAGGCTACTGTCACTTTAAGAGCGAATGCAGATATCCAATGTACAGGTGAAACTTCGAAAAAATTAGTAATATCTGTGCAAAAGTTTATTTAATTCAGTAATTCAACTTAAAAGGTGAAACTTATATATTATATAGACTCATAACATGCAAATTGAGATATTTCAAGCCTTTGTTTGTTATAATTTCGATGATCTTTTCAGTTGAATTACTGAAATAGAATTAACTTTTGCACCATATTCAAATTCATCGAGTTTCACCTGTATAGTTGATCTGAAATAACCTCTGAGATTTTAAAGGGGCATTTACACGACACCGTAAAGACTAAAGAAGGAAAACTTTTAATTCGTTCTGAACATTAATTTCCACAACAAGTGTCTCGGGCGCTTGAAACACAATCACGGTTTCACTGCGCAGGTAAATTATTCCGTTTTTGTTTCGGTGTAAACTACAAAATCACAATTTTGAGAAATCGGTGATGTCGTTCATGAGTATTATGTTTTCAGTCTATAGATGCTTGGTTTTTCTTTACAAAGTGGCATCGCCATCTACTGGCCTGGCATGAATAACAGCGTGGTTTAGTCGTTTCATCGAATCCGCTGTAAACGAGGATCGTCTGCATGTACACATACAAAACCCAAAGGGTTTTTCTATCGTTGGACTGTAAATGTATTAACGTAGTTAATAAGTACACTTATTGTGTTTTTAATTCAATGTGATAAATGAGAAAAGTAATCTAAAATTAATCAAAAAGGAGATATAACCAAATTATATTACTTTCTGTGATGAACAACAAAACAAAATGGCACGTAATTTGGGATCGGTAACCGAATACAATTTGTAAGTAATTATCCCATTGTGAAACATATTTCAAGCATGTAAAACACTGGTTCAAGGGTGTGTGGATAATATACAACTACAATACAACTATATACAACCATTTTTGAAGATTCAGAGTTGTTGTTTCATCTGAGGAAGCTTGAACGTTATCTCACACATGGCTCATATTGTTCCCTATTTAAAATGCTTTATTTTTATGCAATGCTTTTTATTGTCAAACAGTGATCAAGTCTCAGAAATCTCATTTAGTCAAACAACAGAAATCTGCTCAAGTGTGTTTGGAAATATAAATGTATAATGCCCTGAGATCTCCATCTAGATTTAATAATTGAAGTGCATATATTGTGTTTGGGAGGTAATTCAGCAGTGCATTCTGCAATAAAGATATTCTCATTTAGATTTTATTTTATTATAAAGTGTCGGATAGTAATTGAAAGGATTGTGAATGTATAAATATTTAATATCTTTCTTTCCAATTTTGCAGTGCAAACGGAGGCATTTGCACCCAGAAAGCGCTATATTAATTTTTTAGTTGCTTGAATAATGAAGGAAAGGCTGTTTTGGGCAGTGCAACTCATTTAAAATGAACTTAAGGCTCGGGTCTTTGAAGACATCAGATATTTATCTCTGAGTAGTCCAGCACAAGGTCGTTCGTTTGAATCATAAAATCTTACACGCAATGTGCTGTTTTAGATGCAAGGTTTATATTTTCTTGCATTTCATGCACTTTGAACTCACCTGAAGCATGTCAGACTGTGATATTAGTGTTGGTTACTGTCTCATTGCTGGGAAAAGCTGAATTGAAACTTCAAGGTCACATCAAGGTCATATGTACAACACCAGGGGTGCCATATCAAAACTAGGACATTTTATGTTCTTATGCCAACTACTGTGAGAACAAGTCCTAATTGCAAAATGTTCACTTTAAAAACAGTCAAATAAATAAATATCTGTATTGTATTTTTTAAACTTCTGCCATCTTTGAAATTGAGGCCCACACATGCTTGATTACATCAGCATAAAGGCAGATAATGATGATATAATAATAATAATGATGATAATTAGGTTAAATTATTAAGATTTGGTGTTGGCTTGAAGGTTTTAAAGTAGTTTAAAGTTTGACATTTTAGAAGGCAACCAAAAACCTAGATAGTTTAGCACATTGCTAACATGATTTAGCACATTGCTAGCATGTTTGTAGCAATAGCTAGCACATAGTTAGCATGTATCTAGCATAGTTAGCAATAGTTAGCATGTGCTAGCATGAATTTTCAAATTTGTAGCATGTTTCTAGAGCGAATTGGCACATTGTTAGCATTTTTTCTTTACATATTGCAAGCATGATTTAACTGTGTTGCCATCATGTTTAAATATATTATTAACATGTATATTAAAACATTGATATGCATTTTCCTTAACATATCCCATGTATTAGCATGTTGCTAGCCTTATTTAACATATTGCTTATTTTTCTAACACGAACTTGCACATTGCTAGCATGAATTAGAACATTGCTAACATTTTTGCATTTTTGCTTGCATGAATTATCAAATTGCTAACATGTTTCTAGAATGAATCAACACATTGCTAGTGTGTTTTAGCATTTTGTTAGCATAAATTTGCATTTTTCTAACATGTTTATAACATGAATTAGCACTTTACTAGCATCTATTTAAATTTTGTTAGCATGATTTAACATTTCGCTACCATGTTTATAACATGAATTACCACATTGCTAGAAGGTTTTAAAGTCCCCCTAGTCAATAGTATCCCTTAAAACTCAACTTTGATCACCAAAATTACAACTTTAAACGTTTAAACGTACCTTAAAACAGCTTGAATGTAACTCGTACACCCTTGCCTCATTTAGTATATGGGGTTCTATGAATATGCAAATGGTATATCCACCGGTTACTGATATCAACTGTTGACAATCACGCGTTGATCTGATTGGGTCGTGTGTGACGTCAGAAACACCAGTGATTTCATAGCGTGTTTTTGGGACTGTCTTTGGTTCACTGCAGTTTTAAGGAGGAAATACTCAGCAATGCTGTCCACTTATCAACTTACACATGCTGTGTCTTAAAGCACATTAAAAACACCACATAGACATATAAACGACATTAAAAGCTGGATTTCCACCACAGGGGGACTTTAACACATGGCACTATGTTTTAGATTGCTGTGCAATATCGTAATGAAAGTCTAAGGGAATTTGGGATTGTTCGGAAGTCCCGATACGGAATTTCCTAAAGTCGGATCAGTCAGAAAAGATAAAGCACACAAAGTCAGAACAGTCTGAAGTCTGAGTGAAGTAGTTGTAGCTTAAAAGGAGTTAGAGTCTCAGTTGAAGAACAAGCAGCTTTAATAGCATTTCTCAAGCCAACATAACAATAGCTAGTTGTGTTGTGATTCATGACGTCTTTGAAATGATCGTTAAATGTGTTCGTTTGACTCTATGTTTTCCAGATCTGATGTGCTCTTAGTGTTAGGCATCAGGCCTCCTGTGGTCAGTAATGTGTGCCGTGTGATCGTCTCAGGAGCGGGTCCTGAGCCCACACATCGACTCTGCCTCTGTCTGTCAGGTTTTCTTCCCCGCAGGCGTCCACACTTGATGGCCTTTATGAAAATATCATAAATTCAATCAGGGCCTGCAAATTTCATGAGCCGTCCATCTTCCTCCTGAATTTCTTAACGGGGTGTCAAAACAATCTGCCGCGTGACGTCTGACAGTTCGTACGGCGAGGGGAGAAGCGTCTGGAAACCTCTCGCTCCGCCTCCCCCTGCACTCCCACCTGTGTGGAAATTTGAATTTCATATCAGGGAAATATTGAGATACATGCAGACAATATGGTGAGGCGATACGTTCTGTCTGTCGGGAACTGACTACTGGTCATTCAACAACAAATGGGCCATATAGACAATATACTGTGTATATAAATCTACATGTGCATATATATATATATATATATATAGGCTACATATAAACAATTAGTGACAGAAACCTTTGATCTTTACCATATATCTAATTGCATTATTCATATACAGTATAATTCAAAAGATTAGGGTTGTTAAGATTTTTTAATGTTTTTGAAATTAGTCTTAGCTCACGAGGCTGCAAACTGAATTATTGCAATTTACTGTTTTCTATGTGATTATATTTTAAATACAATTTATTCCTGTGATCATTACTCCAGTTTTCAGTGTCATGATCCTTCAGAAATCACTCTAATATGATGATTTAACGCTCAAGAAACGAGCATGAATTTATGATTATTATCAATGCTGAAAAACAGTTTATTTAAAACGAATGATAAAATGTTTAGTGCCAATCCTTGATTCTGATTGGTCAATAGCTGTGGTTTATTCATGACAAAACATGCCGCATCACCCAACGGTTCTATTTATCACTTAGCAACCAGTGTATCAACATAAACAGAGATGTTCAAATCAATTTAAATAAACAACAATGAAAAATTGATGTCTTTTAAGCTAGCATTCTAGCAACTAAATTAATAACATCAGTAAAATAGATAAAATAGGCATTTTACAAGTTGTCGCTGTTCACGGTCAGGGACTATTTTTTTTTAGTCGGAAGAAAGGCTTTTAGTGATTTTACTTCATGAAAGTTCCACTAATAGCCTTCATATTCTTTTTACTTTAATATTTTCATTGTGTGGTAAACGTTTTGCTTCGTGCCTAACAGCGCCCTTCAGCAGCGACTCTATCCAGCCTCTTGTACCTTATTGCTTAAATAAAAAACAATAATTGTGACTTTTTAGCTCATAATTCTGAGAAAGAAGTCAGAATTATAAAGTTATAAGGTCAGTATTTCTCAATTGTAAAGTTGCAATTGCCATAGCAACTTTATTTCTTACAATTGTGACTTTATTTCTCGCAATTATGACTATTTATTGCAATTGCAACTTTATTTCTTACTATTCTGACTTTATTTCTTACAATTGTGACTTTATTTCTCGCAATTGTGACTTTATTTATCGCAATTGCGGCTTTATTTCTTTCAATTGTGACTTTATTTCTCGCAATCGCGACTTTATTTCTTACAATTGCTACTTTATTTCTCGCAATTGTGACTTTATTTCTCACAATTGCGACTATTTTGGTACTATTCTGACTTTATTTCTTACAATTGTGACTTTATTTCTCACAATTGTGACTCTTACAATTGCTACTTTATTTCTCACAATTGCGACTATTTCGTACTATTCTGATTTTATTTCTTACAATTGTGACTTTATTTCTGCAATTGTGACTTTATTACAATTGCTACTTTATTTCTTGCAGTTGTGACTTTATTTCTTACAATTGTGACTTTATTTCTTACAATTGTGTTACTTATTTCTCTCAATTGTGACTAATTCTCGCAATTGTGACTATTTCTTACAATTGCTACTTTATTTATCGCAATTGTGACTTTATTTCTTACAATTGTGACTTTATTTCTTACAATTGTGACTTTATTTCCCTCAATTGTGACTAATTCTCGCAATTGCGACTTAATTTCTTACAATTGCTTCTTTATTTATCGCAATTGTGACTTTATTTCTTACAATTGTGACTTTATTTCTTACAATTGTGCTTTATTTCTCTCAATTGTGACTAATTCTCGCAATTGCGACTTAATTTCTTACAATTGCTACTTTATTTATCGCAATTGTGACTTTATTTCTTACAATTGTGACTTTATTTCTTACATTTGTGACTTTATTTCTCTCAATTGTGACTAATTCTTGCAATTGTGACTTAATTTCTTACAATTGCTACTTTATTTATCGCAATTGTGACTATTTCTTACAATTGTGACTTTATTTCTTACAATTGTGACTTTATTTCTCTCAATTATGACTAATTCTCGCAATTGCAACTTAATTTCTACCAATTGCTACTTTATTTATCGCAATTGTGACTTTATTTCTTTACATTTGTGACTTTATTTCTCTCAATTGTGACTAATTCTGGCAATTGTGACTTAATTTCTTACAATTGCTACTTTATTTATCGCAATTGTGACTTTAGTTCTTACAATTGTGACTTTATTTCTTACAATTGTGACTTTATTTCTCTCAATTGTGACTAATTCTCGCAATTGCGACTTAATTTCTTACAATGGCTACTTTATTTCTCGCAATTGTAATTACTAGTGCAAAATGCCTGTGGGGGAGTGGCCAGCGGCTAGAGCGCCAAAAGCCAATGTGTGCTTCTTTTAGCGATATATTTAACGATATTGCATTTCTAATCCAAACAACGTCAAACTCGGCACTGCACTTACTCGTGCCCGTAGCAAGACACTTGTCAAGTTTGAGATCCATCGGACTAACGGTTCGAGAGATATGCGATTAACAGACAGACACACACACACACACACAGAGACAGACAGACATTCCTGTAATTTATAGATAGATGAGATATAAAGTCACAATTGTGGGAAATAAAGTCAGAATTGTAGGATAAAAATTGTCGCAGTTATCTTTTTTATCTTTTATTCAGTGGCGGAAACAAGCTTCCATAGTGATCCTATAGTCAATTCCAATGATTTCTTTTTCCTCTCTTTTCTTCAAAGACACATACGATTAGTGTAGAAACATCTGGAGGGGTTCAGAGTTAGGAAGGGTCCTCTGCGCCCAAACACTCTCTTCAGCTCCGCCAAATGAACCCATTAATATTTTAGATTAATGCAAATACCCACTAAAATGAAGAATAATTGCCTAAAATCAAAATTCAATTAATGTTTAACACAGACGAATCATCTCTGTACAATCCAGGAGGGAAATAGTGTAACCTCTGAGGAGCTTTTCAATAAACCTGCGCTGATAACAACATCCCATATGGGACATGAAACTTTGTATAAGTGATAATATGGTGCTGTAAATGATCTGAACTCTCTAAAGAAGAATTATCATTTCAGTCAGACATCAGAAAATATGGTCAAGTCTCTAAAATACTGCAGTTTGAGATGTTTTAGCATGACCAGACATTTCAATTCTAGTCACAAACAAGCAATAACTAAAAATAAATGGTATCAGAAGACAAAAACGTGATGGATCATCAGTGGCATCTGTTGGGAAATGTTCTGGTGGTGATTGAGATATAATTGTTTGAGGAAAATTAGGAACATTGTCCGCCGCTCACACAAAGCCAAACGAAGACGACTTGCACAACGATTCTGTACCAGTAAAAAAACGATTGACTTTGTGTTCATTGTCTGTGTTTCTTGCATTCTGAGCTCTTGGCTTGAAAACAAATGCCGAATTTCCCCAATTTTACCCAGGGGACGACTGGCGACCGGCAATCTGGAACGTGTTTCTCTGCGATACTTCCTTCAGGTTTGGTGCCTGAGAAGAACGCACTGACACTGAGCCATCTGTTGTTGTGTTAAAAACAAACCGGTGGTCCTTTTCCCTGATGCCTGACATGGCTGGGGTGTCTACAGTGTACTATGAAACAAGACAACAACATATTAAAAATATTAGCCACAGTAACACTAGATTTAGTCATCTTCAGCAAAACTTGCTTCCACAAATCTTAAACCTATTGAGCCGTTTTTAGTCTTGATGTAGTTTCAGGCTCTTCTAGAACAGGTTTTCCTGCTTGAATGTTGATTATTCTCCTCATATTCTCCATTGTTGCGGCTCTGTTTATTTCCTGTCTCTATGAAGCCCCTCCTTCTGAAAGCACACTGTGCTCTGATTGGTCGGCTGGATCAGTGTGTTGTGATTGGTCGTGTGTGTTTGGGAAATGTCCCGCCCCTTACCATAACCACCTGTTTAACACACTACTAACTCAACCAGGCCCCGCCCCTTTATTCTGTGCATTACATTATTTAAATGAGGAATATTGTGACGTGTTCGTTCCTGGAAGAAACTCAAGACTACAATGGAGGCGTTTCAGGAGTTCAGAAAGAGTGACACTGATATAGAACTTTGTCGACCTTTCTTACGCTCAAACCGCAACATTACACACTAAAAAAAGATTGAAGTATGGAAAATAAATCATAATAGGGCCTTTTTAACATAAATGGGATTTTTACTAATTCATAAAGACCAAGATAATGAGCAATGGTTGTACTATTGCTGGAATCTTCAAACATTTCTCTCTGCTCATCTTTTATGTCAATGAACGGCGCCTCTAGTGGTCAAGAGGCTTTTCACTAAAGGAAACACTAAAGGAAATATGGAAATTGTGTAGTGACCAAAATATGATTAATAAAGGAAATCTGTCTTATATTTGAGCTGCTTCAGAAGATTCTGTCTTTCTCGCTCCTGACAATCATAAACTAACTAAATCAGGTGCATTCTGGGATGCTTTTAAACGTGTATGATTGACACTTCATGATGCTTTACCTTCACTATTACTGCAAATCATCTATTAAAAGTGAATGAAAACTGACATAGATATCATCATACTTCCCCATTTTGATTAATCACAGTATATGAAGACAATTGTATTGTGTTTTCCGAAATGCTATGCATGTTTAAATATGCAAATGATGAATTGCCTAATTAAATATGCACTGATTTGCATAAACGTCCAGCACAGAAATCTAAAACCCAGATTGATAATTCTTCCCCCGTGGAAAATAATCATGTTATCGTCTCTCTTCTCAGTGTGATTCATCAGAATATATGGTTTTGTCGTGTGTTTTGACGTCCGAACCTGTCGACGAGGTCGTTCCTTTACACCTGCTGCTCTGCGACCTTTGACCTCCATCACAGCCACAGCAGATTCAAGCCTTTATCACCAGAGGAAATCCACTCAGCCTGACATGACACACTGTCCTTGAGCGTCCTACAGAGAGAGAGAGACATGCCTTGATTAAACACCGTCACAGAACAACCTGTGGAGCACGAGACTCGCACTACTCGTCATGCACTATATAGTGTACACACTACACATGTATGCAAATGACTGGATGACTTGTTAATGTGCAGAACAACAGACAAAACTGTGTGTGTGTTTGTTTGAGGGAGTGAGCGAGTGAATGAGTGAGTAAGGCCCTGTCCCAAATGGCACACTCCGGACTTGTGGACTTCCTCAGAGTCCACACTTCGGTGACATCATGTAGTGCAGACCTATAGGGCCCTTAGCGCGAGTCCGCGAGGGTGCATTGAGAGGTATTTTTGGGACAGACTCGATCGTCATGCCGGAAACAGGAACTCGTTACTCACGCCTGTGAAAGCCTTAACAGTTATCCCCTTTCTTATCCCCTTTCTATCTTTTACTGTCTATGGTTTTCCCTCTCCATACGGAGCTGAATAAATTAAAGATCATCTCATCAGTCCCTTTATTGGAAATATATAATAATTATTTTTTAATGATATAAAAAATGTCATTAAAAAAATTAGTCTTTAGCATCGAAAACAGGTTTTATTTTTTTGTTATTATATTATTTTAACTAAACAGCCTGCTTTTACAGTTCTATAATTGTATATGCCACCTGGGCATTAGAATAGATGTCATGTAAATGATAAATACAGTTGTAAATAATAATAGCCTACATAATATTCAATTTTAACACAAAATGAAGGCGAGTTTAAGAAAAATGTATAGGTTTCAAAATGTATACTACGGATATGACTTCATTCGGTTCTATTTATCTAATGAATCATAATGCAATCTTATATTCAACAGCTGTTATTACGTTTGAGATACAACCACTGGTCGATAATATGTTTGTATAAACTGTAAGTAACAACTGGTAAAATGTACGCTTATGTCATAAAATACATAATTAAACTCATTTCTCAGCCGTCCGTGAGTGAAATCTCCTCCCATCTGTTGTCTGATTGGCCTTTCGCAAGGATTCCTGGGTAGTTAAAGTGCGTGGAGCCTGCATCTATGCGGGCTTCGCGGAAGACCGCTTCAAGGGCACAAAGGGGGCGCTGCTGAGCACACTTCGGAGCGTTAAAATGCCAAATGGGACAGCCTACGGACTCGTGGACTCGGCGAGCACGCGCATTCCACGAGACCGCAAGTCCGCGTGACGTGCGCGAATTTGGGACAGGGCCTCATTATGCTTCTGCGTAGACTCCACGGCGTAGCTACGTCGTCACTGCTACGAGCGTCGTGACCGTTTTATGCTTCTGCGTGAGGTTGTGGTGCTTCGTGGTGCATTTCACCGCCAGAACGCTAGGGGTGTGTGGTTCGCGAATGGTCCCGTGCGCGCGAGCGAAAGAGAGAGAATGTTGTTGCAGCTGTAGCTAGCGGAGCTAACAAGACGGCACAAACTCTTTACAAGACGCTTTTAAGACTCCAGTGCTTTTACAAAGAAGTGTGTGTGTGAGAAAGAGAGGGAGAGAGTATACTTGTCTACCTATCATCAAACAGGGGACCTTGGTGTCGTTACACACTTACTAAAAATATAAATATTTTAATTAAAGATTCCACATGCAACCAACATAATGAAGTTATGTAAGATCTACATATTATAGCCTACTACTGTCTGAAAATGTTACGTTAATAGGCCTACATAGTATACATTTATTTTTAAGCAGAGCGACAGCATACTAGTAGTATTCAGTGTTCCGTATCACCACTCAGGTGGCGCTATCTGAGCGCCTATAGAATAAGACGCTGTTAGTGGGATTTTACTAGCCTAGAAATCTCAGACGCACCCTGAGCGGCAGCAAAAATTATTTTGCCGCAAAGTGTGGTCTAGCAACTCTCCATAGACGGTTTAGCTGGAAAGGCCCAACTCTGGCCGGGCCAATCACATCGTGTATAGAGTTGGCGGGCGGGCTTAACATAATGACGACAGAGTTGAGACGCTAAGAGCAAGCTCGGACATACTCGGTTTTAGCCGTTCATCCTCACGCTGTTACAAAAAGCTGTGGTAAAACGATCCGCAGTCGTTCTGTGGCGTCGAGGATAAAGGCTTTACTCCGTGTCAGCGCGTGCTCTGATCGGTTATAGGTGCACGGACCTCTCCCGAATCATCTCAAGCAAGCACTACTCCGCCTCCGTTTCCCTTGTAAGCTGATATTATAGTATTTAAACATTCTCTATGATATTATTTTTTTTAATGACGCACTGTCTCTTGCTCTCTCATACACACACAGCACACATATATAAGTTAGTGTCTTTCTCTCTCACACATATGTAGCTAGTTATAAACTCTTTTAGACTTTTAATGTTTAGTGTTTTATTCTTAAAGTTTGTGGGTCGTGTAAAAATCCCTTTTTTGGGATGGATTCTGGGAAATCTCCCTTATTTTCAATGTTCAATGTTGACAGCTGGACTAGATACGGTAAAAGTTTAATAATATATCAACTTGCTCCGCTGAGTATGTCACTTTTCTTCGTTGCTCTGATTGGCTTTAGCGCTATCCAATTGCGTGCAGAGAGAATTTGAAAGACAACCGTTTATCCCGCCCCTCGGATTGAGCCCTGTCAATGATGAGTTTCCAGACCTAACACCTTGATGTAGGTCTGGCATGCCAGGCTAGGATTTTACAGCAATGAACTAAACACTGTGCGACTTTTCTAACAGTGAGTGTGAATCAGGTCTTTTCTGAAGCAGATAGCTGAGGGATATCAGCTAAAACATGCACTGAGCTTTAGGCTTTAGGGGTCACACAGAGTCCTGACTCAGAAGAAGAACTGCCTTGAATAAAGAACAGCTTTTTATTCATTGGCTGTCTGTAAATGTCAGTAAAGTAAGACTGTGGAAAAACGAGAGTTCCCTGAATGATGTGGAGATGAAAGAAATTCTAGTGTCTGGCGCTCTCTAGTGGACATAATGAGACGAGTCAAGCTGTAAAATGAATTATTATGAGTAAACTATTAATATTAATAATTTTAACAAAGTATTAAGGCCCATTCTCACCAAGGTGAATAACTATAACGGTAAAGCTGTAGTTCTGATTTTTTTTTTTTTTTTTACATTTCACATCACAATTTGGCACAGAGAAATTATTAATTAAATTAAATTAGATATTTAATGGTTGGAATCCCTTTTGGAACGATTTCCTCAGCTAATGAACGAGATAAACATTTACATTTTTGCTCAAGCATTTAAGCATGATCAAAATATCTTCTGTGTTCTGCCTTAGAAATTCACACAGGTTTTGGAACAACAAATCTTTTGGGGTGAACTATTCCTTTAATACCCGTTCACACCAACAACAAGATAACTATAACGATAACAAGCCTATATTAGCATCACCAGCAGCAGAGGATGTAGTTCTGTTTACTCAAAGCTGGTGCTTGTCCGTCACTTTAAATGCACGAGTTCCAGCGGGATGGATTCTGATTGGCTGTCAATGTTTTAAACTCGTTCTGTCATACGTTTCTCAAAGCCATCCATGGTCGCAAAAACCGATACAAATATTTTTTGGTTTTAAAATTCGATATGCCGATATATCAGCCGATATTTTTTTTTATTTTTTTTTCGAAACGCGCAACAAAACATTAACAGATTTCACTAATGTTAGTTATTTGTTATTTATGAGTTTTAACTAACATATTATGATCATGCATTTTGAAAATAAACTTGTTTCTTTTATTGTCACAACAGAAGAGACTGATGATGGTGGTATTAGCTAGCTTTGTGATTAGCTAGTCTATGATGAGCCATAATTTTAGCAATGGATAACGTCATACTGCAAAGAGTAAAACATACATTTTCAATATAACAGGCCAAGGAGAGATGATACGTCTCATTGCTATAACTGTCACACGCTATTAAAGAAATACTTCAGTCACATTGTCAAAAGTTAAAAGGACAGTCAGTCAACTACACTGTAACAACGTAACGTAATTATTACTAACTAATTCCGCGACTGATGGGGATGATCTTTTAATTGTTATTCAAGCAATGTATGTCTCGTGATCAACTCAACGAGTGTTGCCAACAGGGATGGTGTAGAGCGCCCTCTGGTGGACAAACTATACAACTCCAACACTCATGACATGGTTCAAGCATGTTTCATCCGTTTTTATTTTTGAAATATTCGTTTATCGGCCATTATAACTGCTGATACCGATAATTTGGAAAATGCCTAATATCGGCCGATAATATTGGCATGCCGATATACCGAGTCTGGCTCTTAGTATCAATGATGATACTGATTCTACAAAATATGAATTAAAAGCTGATACTATTTGAGCTTCATCCTGTGTAATCCTATTGTTAGGGGTTAACAGTTAAAGGACCCAGAACCAGACATGAAGAATGAAGACCCGGAGTCAGAATTATAAAAAATTAAAGAAAACAGTAATTTTCCACACATATACAGATAGACAAAGCATATCTCCAGTCGATGACGCATCTGACACTCGGAGGCACGTCATGACCTTCCAGGTCACAGATTTGAGTTGCTGGGCGCCAGTATGTCCAGAACAACAACTCATTCAATCTCCATAATGGCAGTGGTTCCTTAACCTGCATCCAAGAAGACTAACACTAACTTTAGTCTAACTGGAGTAAGACTTAACAAAGAAATGAAGCCTTAAACTTGGCTTCAATGACCCCTTTATGTTTTAACACTCAAAGTCTCAGACATAAACCAAAATCCCTATTTCCCTATTATTTTCACTGTTACCGCATTCACATAGGACACTAGCAAATAAGAGCTCCTATCAAGGCTGAAGAGAGTCTGAGCGGCTTATTATCAGTTAAGTGTACCAAAACATAATGGTAAAACATTCACTCGTTTGGGAGAAAAACAGATAACATTTGCTCCTCAGAAAGCACATATAATAGAAAGAATACATTTTAATACAACAATTAAAGTTCAATATAGCAATGCTCAATATAGCTTGACCATCTGTACAGAGAAATATCATATGTGTTGGACATATGTGTTCACGACGCCTTTAGGATCCATAAACCTTTCTCCTGATACCAGAGAAAGAGACAAAAGGCCTTGTGCACCTAAAAGAAGCTGGTGACTTACATCAGCATGCATTTAAGAATATGATTTCACAAGCAAAAGCACAATAAATGATTAAGTAGTAATGAATATACTTAATTATTGATTTCATAAAAGAAATACATAAGTACGGTGGCGTATTGCATTCACTTGAAGAAAAAAAAATCTACTCTGTTTTTCTGAATTAACGAGTTAATTTTTCATGAGAAAATTTTTTTTTGCTCTGTTTTTTCTGAATTAATGAGTTAATTTTTCATGAGATAAATTTTTTTGCTCTGTTTTTCTGAATTAACGAGTTAATTTTTCATGAGAAAAAGTTTTTGCTCTGTTTTTCTGAATTAACGAGTTAATTTTTCATGAGAAAAAAAGTTTTTGCTCTGTTTTTCTGAATTAACGAGCTTAATTTTTCATGAGAAAAAAAGTTTTTGCTCTGTTTTTCTGAATTAACGACTTAATTTTTCATTAGTAAAAAAGTTTTTTGCTCTGTTTTTCTGAATTAACGACTTTAATTTTTCATAAGAAAAATTTTTCATTCAGAAAATCAGAGCAAAAAAATTTCCATGAAAAATTAACTCATTAATTCAGAAAAACAGAAGCAAAAAAATTTTCTCATGAAAAATTAACTCGTTAATTCAGAAAAACAGAGCAAAAAAAATTTTCTCATGAAAAATTAACTCGTTAATTCAGAAAAACAGAGCAAAAAAATTTTTGTCATGAAAAATTAACTCGTTAATTCAGAAAAACAGAGCAAAAAAAATTTTTCTCATGAAAAATTAACTCGTTAATTCAGAAAAACAGAGCGAAAAAAAAATTTTCTCATGAAAAATTAACTCGTTAATTCAGAAAAACAGAGTAGGCCTAGATTTTTTTTCTTCAAGTGAATGCAATACAGCCACCGTACATAAGCATTCAAAAGGATATATGATATATTTATGCTGAAGAGGCAAGGGATTTTGACCACCCCTTCACTATTACTTATATAGATTTCAAAGCGCTGTTTATTACCACTATGATGTTTTCCTGTCAGCCTTTTTATGTTCTCCCATATTAGTTTGGTATTTCCCTTTGCTTGATCAATAACATTAAGATAAAAATTTGCTTTTGCTTTCCTAATCTCCTTTGTTACCTTATTTCGTAGTCCTACAAACTTTAGTCTGTCAGTTGCTAATTTTGATTTTAAGGCAGCTTTCAATGCTGAATCTCGTTCTTTCATCAGGTTAGTTTATGCATGTCACTCAACCATGGAAGCTCTTTTTTTTCTATTGTCGGGTTTAGTTTCCTTAAGAAGTCGTTCATTGTCCGTTGAATTGTGGAGAAGAAGATCTGACAGTAGTGTAAGAAATTAGGCTATTCCATTCAATTCCTTTAATTGCAATTTCAAGGTCATTTTGTTGTCCCTTGGGTATTCTGAGGTAACTAGGCTTATTTACACCACAATTAAAACGCGTTTTTGACAGTTTCCTAACTCCTAGTGTCAAATTATGATCCGATAGCCCGGTAACCAAATTGAATGTTTTAGCCATTCTCTCTGGTTTATTACTAAATATCAGGTCTATCAATGTTTTTGAACTCTGTGTTATTCGTGTTGGTCCCTTAATTAATTGCATCATGTCAAAAGTATCTAGAATTCGTTTTAGAGCATTTCTTTTGCTTTTATCTTCCCAGTTTATGTTAAAATCCCCCATTAAAATAACCTCTTTCCCAGAATTACATTCTTTTAAAATACTCTTTAATTGGTCTAAAACAAAACTAATGTGGAAGAGGGTGGTCTATACAGGCCAATGAGGTTAAAGGACATTTGGGGAGACAATATAACATTAAGCCCGATGCAAATCATGCTTCCACTGGATTTGACGGCAATTGATGTTATCTCTAACATAAAACATCAACCCCCCACCTCTTCCGTTAGGCCTGTCTCTCCTAAATATATTGTAGCCTGGGACACTTAATGCTGCACTTGGAGAGTTTTTATGCAGCCAGGTCTCTGATAGGCATAAGTAATCCAAATTAGAATCTACAATAAGATGTTGAATTTGTTCACATTTCCCTGTGATACTACGAATTTTATGTGTCCTCCAAGTAATCCTTTAGGTTTTGCTCGTGGATCCCACAGCAGTCGAGCCTGATTTACAGTTTGTGTGAATGTCCACTTCTTGGATTTAAATGTTTTCTTTTGATTGACTGTTGCATCGATACATTGTTTTTACTGGGTACTGGTAGTTTCATAGTAGTAATATTTACCGGGTCCAGATTAATGTCAGAAGACCAAGAATTAAGATTCTCTTGACCCATTTCCATGGAGAAACAGGGAGCGGACAGCGTAGACAGCATTTTCCAATGTAAATCTGTGGTGAACAATGGAACTGCAGCTCATTATTTTCACTCCAGTCCAGACCAAAAAGATATCCTTCCGCCTCAGCTATGTGTAAATTAGTTTACATATAAGTAACTATAGTTGGCATGTCTGTTCTTCGTATAAAATTGTTCTAAGAATAAATTTGACTTTGTTTTCCTCATCGGAATTCCCCTACAACTTCTAAAACAACATTCAGATGCCATAAATACTACATTAGCATGGCAGTCGTGCCTGTCAATCATCATTATAAGACAAGGACATTAACATTCTGCCAAAAGTGCGTCTGCACGTGTTCAGCGACTATAAAGTTACAATAAACTAACACTAAGACACAGAATCATTTGAGGCATTATTAGTCCATTAACCACAATTTCAGTCAATATCCTAAATTATCCAATAGAACACAGTTCTGTTTTGAGTTCTATAGAAGATACTTTTAGACAAGTTTTCACATATAGCTCCAATAATGGTAAACTGTGATGAAATAGCAAGGTAAACTATAACATAGGTAAGACAGGTTCCAGGATTTCAAAAAGAAGTCGGTGCTTTATGATGTAACTTTTATTGATTTACTAGATCTACTGTCTTAACGTCACTCCTCCACTACTATCATATTGTCTATAACACACACTTCCAGACACGTTCAGTACAGTAATGTTACTTCCTACGATCTAGCTGTTACACTGAAACTGTTCAGTCTAGTTCACTAACCATTTTCGTTATAATATTATACATTCACCGATGTTAATATTGCTGATTGTGAAAGATACACCAATAGTTAGTGAAATGCCTTATGCTAGATAACAGCACAAATGTAACGTTATCGTGGTACGAGCATGGAGCATAAGTTCAGTCAAGCCGATAACAGTAGCCTATTATTGTAATGTTGCATTGGGAGTTTCTAGCATGTTGTGTGATGCTTTCTCCGTGTGTGTAAAGTCTCAGTGTGTCCGTGTACAATTAGTGTGTTCGAGCACGAACGCTCTTGTTGCAATCTGAAACATCACTGATAGAGGCCGCTAAAAAATACATATAGCACCTTTAACAAAGTGAGGATAAAACACTTGTTTGTGCGCCAGACTATCTTAGCGTTGAAACAAAAACATTCAATCAGAAATCAAGAGTACTGTGAGGTGTTAGATGTATAAGTGTTGTATTGTTTGAATGTATAATATGGGATGTTTATGTCGATGTAGAATGTATGTTAGATGTTGTAAACAGACACAATGTGCAAGAAAAATTTTAAAGTATAAAAGTGAAGTTAAGTAACTGATATGAGTGTAAGCCTTTTTAAGAGCAACACCATTCAATGATACGCCTTCTGAACGGCTTAAACCAGCCTATAATCTCTTTATTTAAAATATTGTGTTTAACAAGATGTGTATCATGTTCGAGAAACAGTCCAATGCTCTTTAACTTCACCAGCTGAACCTGTTGTATCAGTAACATCCTTCACATTTTTGTGATGTCACACACATTTCAAGCGTTTGACTATACACGTTATATAACGCATTTTTGAGCAAGGGCTTCTGTAAACTTTACCACATTTCAACCGAAAGCTGTAAAGTACACAGTAATACACATGCAGTTATGTGCTTGTTTTATTTTATTGTTATCATTTTACCATATACAGGTGAGATCATAGAAATAAGATCATAAAACACATTGCATTAAAAATAATTAACCTGCATATTAATCTGCATTGAACCCAAGTTGATTTAAAGAAATTAAAATTAAAGAAAATTGTATATATTTTATTGACAATATCTATTATTTATAGGCTCATCTCTACCTGCACTGTAAAAATATATTTTAATGATTTGTAATCATTTTTCTTTTGTCAAATCAACTTAGATCATTCATGTAGTTCAGGTAACATAATATTTTGAGTTTCTGGTTATTACTTAGTCTCCTTCATTGTATTAACTCAATTTTTCAATTTCAGTGAACTTAAAATTTTAATGCAATCAGGTTACTTATTTTTTTTAAGTTAAACCAACAATATTTTTTTACAGTGAAACAATAAGGGTACGTTAACTTGTCGACGTTTTTACGCATGGAGACAACAACATTCACACACAGTTGCGAAAACGACTAAAAATGCTGTATTCTGCTGCCAGGCCAGTAGATGGCTCTATAATATATAACTTTTGTAGTTTGCACTGAGACGATAACAGGATCGGTTTCAAAAACGTGAACTTTGAAACATTTTTTCCAAAGTTAGCTTTTTCCCAGGCCTCTAAAACACCATTGACGCACAAATGAAAGCCAAAACACATTAAAAGTTTCAGTTTTTAGTTGAAAGCGGTGTCGTGTAAACGGCCCCTGAGACAGTATGTAATAAATCCTGACAGAGCTGGATTATCCGGTTTCACTGAGCAACAAGACCAGCAACACTCAAGTTTCTGCAATAACTTCATTCAGATGAGTCCTTTAGGCAACAATGAAAATCTTCTACATTTTTTGAGTCGCTGTCATTTCTGAAGGGAACAAATTTGACATGAGGAAAGGGAACCAGCACAGCAACCGCTTCCGGCTGTATTGGTTTCCTAGTTGAGTAATATATATATTTTTTTGGTGATTAAATGTTCTTGATCTAAATGTTCTTAATAAATCAAACTAAATCCATCAAATTGAACCCCTAAATCTTCATTTTTTAAATGTAATTAAAATGCATGAATTAAGGAGCACGTAAGCATACTTGATCACTAGAAAAGAAAAAGAAAGTATGCAATCAGTAAAAATGTGTTTAGAACCTTTTGGCATAAAGGGTTCTTTAGAATGGAGTCCAGAACACGAGAGTTCTAAATAGAACCATTGAAGCTTTTTTCTGAGATGGATCTGTTCATCATGAATGAAGACGGAGGGTTCGGCAGCTTTCACAGACATTAGTGCACAAAAGAAGAGCCATTCATTGATAAAACTAGAGAGAAAACCAGAGAAAAGACATTCAAATACAGGCTCATTGATCCCAGTATTTCTAAATGGCCTGTTATTTTAATTTAAAATCTTTTACATGTGCACACACATATGTTGTAAAGTGATCATCTTGATGGAATAGTTATTGAACTGTTTTCCATTGCACTAGCCCTTTAAATTTAGTTGCATGTTATATGTGCACATACAGTCACAAAGTGATCAAATGCATGAGCTAATTTGAAACCAAGCAGATCCTTTTAATAAGCCTTTGAGGCATGGATATTTGGATAGCCATTAGATGTTCAAGAATGCACACATGCATTATTTTAAACATTGAGCAACACACCAGCTTGAACATACTTGAGCTGTGACTAACATTTCAGACGAGACCAATCCGTTTCGTTCAGGTAAAAAATGATGTATTGTAATAAACAGCCAAAGGCTCACCACTTAAGAGGGACAGTTCACCCTAAAATTAAAATCATGTCATAATTTACGCAATTTCTAACACCAGGGGTGTTTTCTAATGCCGTAGCCTTCTCTAGTTTATGCACCACAAAAGGATAATTTTATTTTCTCCTAAAATTCCCATTCGAGCGCATCCATATAATGGCAGTAAATAGAGACCAGCATCAAAAAGACACAAAAGTATCAAAGAATGATCCCATGCATCATCAGCGATTTGGTCTCGTCTGAAATGTTTGTCACAGCTCAAGTATGTGTGTTCAAGGTTAGCTGATGTGTTGCTCAATGTTTAAATCATGCATGTGTGCATTCTTGAAGATCCAAATTCAAATATACATGTGCATCTACTCATTAAAAGGATCCGCTCATTTGCATTTGGTTTCAAATTAGTTAATGCATTTGATCTTGATCACTTATTGTTCTTACTGTATGTGCACATATAGCATGCAACTAAATTTAAAAGGGCTAGTGCAATGGACAGCGGTTCAATAGAACAACTATTCCATAATGATGATCATTTTACAAATCATTTGCATGCACATTTTTAAAATAAAAACACAGGCAATGTGTGAAATAATCCACAAATGCTGGGGTCCTGTATTTCCATTTCTTTTCTCTGTTTTTTCTCTGGTTTTATTATCGATGCATGGCTCTTCTTTTGTGCAGTAATGACTGTGAGAGCACCAGAAGCCTCTTCTCGTTCAGGACGATTGTCTTCACTGATGGGGCGAACCCAGCCCTGAAACTGAAACCGGCTCATGAAGGAAGTCAACAGGGTAAATCCCACTAACATCTAACTTTAAAAGTAAAAATACATCAATTAGATAATGTAAATAAAGCTTATTTACATCCCTTACTATTATGTTTTGTAATCAATACATTGAATTATACAGATATTATACTTTTAGTACTTATTTTCAAAGATAATTCTATAAGGCTAAATGGGGCATGTTGTCACAAAAGTTAAATGTACATCTTTTACACTGTGTTTAATAGCTTATTTATAGATTTTAAGGTATATGTGTCTAGACAGAAGGATAAACTACACATTAGTGTGACTACCAGCCCTGTTTTCTGTTGATTCTGAGCAGAAAAAAGACTGTATATTCATTTAACTCTGAAAGCACAGAGGGTTTGGGTAAAAGTGATATTTACCTCGTCTTGAAGATCTTTCTGCTCAGCTGGAAGATAAACCCTCCCAATGTGTGTCTTTTATCCTGCATTTTTTCACTCAAATATAGTCCAATAGTCCATTTTGGTGTGTGAACAAAGAAAAGGGCTTGAGGATAGATTTCCAAAGTAAAATATTTATTACAAAAAAAAGTAGTTACAAAATCAAAACAATCTAAATCTCAAGTAAATAAAGGATTGAGAATCGATATTAAGTGAATTAATAAGTGGTGTCAACTCAAATGACATTGGATGAAGAGGAAATGAGTATTGTAATATTAAAAAAAAAATACACCACAATTTCTACTTATATCAACCTCAGCCTAACAGTTGTTGTTAATTTGTTGTTTTGATTTTAAACTATTTTGTCTTTTTCCTAAGTAAGAAAAATCATTTTTAAAGCTATTTTTCTGGGTGCAAAATAATGACACACACCTGCTGTTGACATTCTACAGCGTTCCGCTCATATTTTCCTGCGAGTCACCATGGAAACGCCAATGAGAGGACGACTGAAAGTTTCGACCTAAATTCCGGAAAGTATCGTCCGATCGAATCTCCATATATGAATAATTGTGGGCGGAGCCACGAAGACAGGTTGTATAAGATGAACTGCAGGTTTGAAAGTGAATCACGTATTGACACCAGGAGCAGATCTGAGGAGAGAGACCGTGGAAGGAGCATAACCTCAGGGTTTAAAGGTTTGTTATTGTCGTAGGACTCTTATTTAGGTTTAGAATATTTCCCGTTGAAATAGCTAAATGTGGGGTTTTTAAAAACACATCGCTCTTTAAAAAGTTTAGATGGCTTTCAAGCTATTGAAATACTGAAATCCTTAGTTGAAATACTAAAATAAGTGTAATCTGCAGTCTTTCCAGTTGTGTCCGGGTGTGGTTTGGATGGGTTTGTTCCTCTGGGAGTGGCGGGAGAGCTCTATATAATCCCTCTTTATACGTTTTAAGGTTTATCTAATAGGCAAGCATTAAGCAAGAATGCAGTTTAACTATAAGTCTTGTTCATAATTTCATCTTTTTCTCTAGAAGAGACGCCTAAACACACCTTCGACATGGCTTTCAACACCCTGACCTCTCGAGCTGTTCTCCTGTATGTATGAGTGGCTTAAGGAAGCTGGTGAGTTATCATCATCAATGCTACATTTTCTAAATGTCATAATTATTTGTTTACAAACATTTGTTTCTGCCTTAAAATATTACATTGAATACTTTTTAGCTAACTGTACTTTTCTGAAATGCATAACATCTGATGACAGATTTCTCTAAATTGTAAAGTGTCTTTTGAAACGATGTGTGTTTTCATTATGTGAAAGTGCTTCACATTTAAATGTGAATTAAATCATCTTAGCATGCCTGTATCTGGAAAATGACATCTCTTGCATCACTTGTAGATCCACGGACTGAGAACTGGCTTCTTATGGCCTCCCCGTTCCCTCAAACCTTCATCATCGTTGCCTACATCTACTTTGTGACATCACTGGGTCCCCGGCTAATGGAAAACCGCAAGCCCTTTGACCTCAAGCCTCTCATGATCGTCTATAACTTCAGCATAGTGGCGTTTTCCCTCTACATGATTTATGAGGTTTGTAAATTGTTGCATAATGCATGTTATCATTTCTATTGTACGTGTTGCTCAATCTGTCTTCCCTCGTTGCAGTTTCTGATGTCTGGTTGGGCGAATGGCTACACCTATGGGTGCGACCTCGTCGACTATTCCAGTTCTCCTCAAGCTGTCCGGGTATGTGAATGGAGCACATTCCTCAGATTGTGTGCTTGATGCTTTCTGATGACGTGTGCAACAGTTTGTCATTACATATTCTCTCTTGTTTCCTCTTCTCTAGATGGCATGGACCTGCTGGCTGTACTATTTCTCCAAGTTCATTGAGATGCTTGATACTGTAAGTGTTTCTTTTGCTTTCTAAATGATATATATATATATATTTTACAGTGGACCATCAATGCTAAACCTCCTTTTCTTTTCTGGTGTTTGTAGATTTTCTTTGTCCTGAGGAAAAAGAACAGCCAGGTGACCTTCCTTCACGTCTACCATCACTCCATCATGCCCTTCACATGGTGGTTCGGGTCAAATTCTCCGCAGGTAAAGTGTTATACGATTCGACGCTTAAAGAATTAAGAAAATTGAATTTGTCATTTACTCGCCCTCATGTCATTCCAAACCATAACAATGCAAAAGAAACGCCTTTTAATTTGGTTTCTGTCCCTCCATTGAAAGCCCGAAAAGCATAGGCGTTGAATTGATGGGTATAATCCAAGTCTTGTGAAGGGATATGAAAAAGCTGAACTGCTTTTAAAACAAACCGAAAACAATATTTGGATTTCTTGATTTGCTTTTTTTCTAAGCAAAAACTTACTTAATTTTGACTTTCTGAAAACAAGACAAATTTGGCTTGCTTAGAGAACGTTTCCTAAGTAAGAAAAGCTTTTTTTATAGTGAATGACTTTTTTTGGTGGTGGGTTTGGTTACCTGGACCTTCATTGGTGGGACTGAAACTTCACAGGTTTCTTTAAACAGGCTTCGTAAAAGGTGCTTTTGAAATTTAACCCCTGGAAAACCATTAAAAACAGCCATTTATTAAGAGGTTCTTGAAGACCATATATTTGAAATGTGTTACATTTTATTGATAAAACTATATTTCTACGCAATCAACCCAACCCATCTGACATAAATACAGTTTAGCCAAATGGCTCTGAGTGATATTGCTAATATAAATATTTAAGTATATGATCGCTTTCATTCTTCAGGTCAATCATGCATAGTTTTAATAGTTTGAATAAGGAAATTGATATCTTTGATAACCGTAACCATTGAAAGGATACTATGACGGTCATTGCATGTGCTGCACTTTTTGTACCATTTTGCTTTAGTTTATTTAATTTTTTTTTTTTGAAAGCCAAAAAAGTATTTGTATAAACCGTTCACACAAACGAATCTAATCCGTCTACTTTAAGCCAAAAGCTCCTATTCTCGCACATTTGCATGTTTTTGTGACTTGTAGGCAATATGAGTCTGTCATATTGCATATTTAAGTGATGCTCATTCACTTTCTGTAATGAACAAGCTACTTCATTTTGCTCTATGAAGTCTTTATTATTTGATTTTAACCGACTCTGTTCATTTGTCTTTCGGAGGTGGTCTGGGAACTTTCCATGCCCTGCTGAACTGCATCGTCCATGTCATCATGTACTCCTACTACGCTCTCTCTGCCATGGGCCCGGCCTACCAGAAGTACCTGTGGTGGAAAAAGTACATGACCACCATCCAGCTGGTAAGTTCACCTTTTACAAGCTCCTCTCAATCACGTTTCCTTTGTCCAAATCATACTACATACTGAACATTTATACTAAAAGCTAAATGTTTTTTAATGGGGATTTTAACCAAAACAAATGTATTATTAATGAAACCAAACTGAAAAAAAAATATATAAATATGTGAATTTGCAACTAACTGAAACGATAGATTTAAAATAAAAAAAAAAAAATGCACAGTAATACTAGAATAGTACTAAATGAGTGTGTGTATAATATTATTTATATATATATATATATATATATATGTATATATATATATATATATATATATATTTTGTCGTTTGTTGTCCAAATCCAGCTTTTCACGCTCTCTAACTTGACCAGGAGACTTCTGGAGTGTCCTAACTTAAGTGTTTATTTGAACTAATCTGTAGTTTTCTATAAAAAACTTCAACGCTTATGTCAATAAAATGAAACAAGAAATAATTTTGAATCCGGCTTTATCCACTGTTCAGATTTCGGTTGTAATGTATATATGAATGTATGAAAATTAGTACGTATTTCATTAAATATTTAATCATAACATTTCAGAAAACTATATATATATATATATATATATATATATTTTTTTTTTTTTGTCATTTGTTGTCCAAATCCAGCTTTTCACGTCTCTAACTTTGACCATTTGTGTTTGCGTCAGGTTCAGTTTGTGATAATCACGGCTCACATCGGCCAGTTCTTCTTACGTGAAGGAGTGTCCTTACCAGTTCCCCCGTCTTCCTCTACGTCATCGGTCTCTTATGGGCTAATCTTCCTGATCCTGTTCGTCCACTTCTACTATCACGCCTACACCAAGGGCAAGAGGCTTCCTAAAGCTCTCCAGAACGGAAACTGCCATCTCAAAAAATCTGAGTGATCTCTTCCCTTGGCCAGCTAAACGTAAAGCTGTAACCTGTTAAGTGGGAATATTCCTTTTATTTCATGCGTTCAAGTTCCACCCCTGTTTTATGTTAAAACTAATGTGGAAAACCGCCACCTTATCACTGGATTTAACACTTCCGAATTTGCACCATGGTGTTTTCTGTCCTCAATTTTGTTGTCTTCAAAATGAGAATGGGTGGGAAGTACAGTATTCGTTATGTCCTCCAATTTACCTGTAAATATTGAAATTCTCCGCTTCGGAATATGATTGAACTGCTTGGCCGAATATGAAGAGGTTATGAGAGCAAGGCTGATTTGAGGTTTGTTGCTAAAAGGGTCTTTGAAGGCTGTGTTTTAGTTGTAGTTTAATGAGCCTGATGCCCTTTGACCCTTGAGGAACTTGACTGATCTACCTGGAGGTGCTGGAACCCGGAAGTCTATTGGTTGCTGCAGATGTGACATCATCTGAAGTTATTTTGTTTATGATGCGTGATTTATTTTATTCTTTATTTAATGTTGATTGTTTTCTTAATGTGATCTTTTAAAAAAATATGAAATTGATCTGTATGTATTACCTGTTATGCTTTTATATTCTACTGATCTGTAGGAAATGGGAAGACCAGAACAATATCTGAATTTTTCCTTGTTTTGTCTTTTAAAATCAATTTGTGAAAGAAATTGAAGTGTTTTATAGTGAAACAAAATAAATTATTTGTTACTATCTCTGTTGTTTTGCGATTTCATTTACATGTACATGAGGGTATTTTACAGCGCAGTTAAACTACACCTCCCATACTGCACTCTGGCAGCCCCGGTAAAGCTAATGCCCTTATTTGGTAAGGCATCATCACGTGGCTGATTTCGTGTGCCAATCAAATTATGTTCATGAACGTTTCGGTTTTCAAAAGTGAGGAAACTGGCGTGGAAAAGATGTTTACAGATATAAACACAGTAAATGGATAAATAATTAGCACATAATCTATTAAAACCAATCAAGACTTAAATGGATGGTAAAATGATTGGACCTGGGCCTTATAGGGCGACGAAACTGGTAAGAACAATTTTTGAAACTCTTTCCATCCACTCGTTTACTTTTAACGCTTCACGTGAACTGATTTGGTGTCTCTTTAAACAGTTTGTCCAAATAAATATATTAACGTTACAATAATATAAGAAACCCACTTATGTTAATAAAATGAAACAAGAAAGAATTTTGAATCCGGCTTTGTCCACCGTTCAGATTTCGGTTGTAATATATGTATGAATGCATAAGTTATGTAAATTTAGTACGTATTTAATTAAATATTTAAACATAACATTTCAGAAAACTTGAGATCCTTAAAGGAATAACCTAGCTAACTTAGTTAACCCAAAAAAGAAAATTATCCAATAATTTACTCAGCCTTAAGGTGTATACGACTTTCTTTCAGCTGAACACAATCAGATTTAACCTTATAATAAAAAATATCCTGATTCTTCCAAGCTTTATAATAAGATTTTGAAACCCAAAAAAGCAGTAATCAGTAATCCATACGACTCTCAGGGGTTACTAATGCCTTCTGAAGCGAAGCCATGCATGTGTTTAAAAAATAATCCATATTTATAACTTTATAAACTATAATCACTGGCTAAGAACTTTATTTAACACGTTCAATGTATAGATTTTATTAGCATAATCTTTGTATTGCCTTTCTTTAAACACATTTTTGTATCAGCAAAATACAATATCAATGGACCTCTAATTCATGTGTATATTGATTAAAACATGGCTTGGGTTTTTAAACTTGCAGACTTATCCTCTTTTGCTGTTGAATTTAGGGACACACGATATATCGGCCACTATATCGGTAGATATACACTACTGGTCAAAAGTCCAAAGGACGGATTATTTTTTTGTTCAGTGTAAGGACTGTGCAGTTTGTATTATTTGTAAAGAAAGTGTGGCGGTTTTCAAAGAATGTAATCTGCGTCGTCACTACGAAACCCGCCACAAAGAGGATGCTAGCTTGCGAGGGCAAGCAAGAGAAGACAGGATTCGGAGGAAGAAAGGCGGACTGGCTGCAAAACAGGATGTATTCCTTCGCCAAACTTGGAATCAAGTGTTAATATAGTAGTGTAGATATAGTAGTGGGGATGGCTCTGCCAGGCTAGTGATCTCTACTACACAATGAAGCCTGCTGATGGTCATTTTTCTCCAGGTCGTACAATTCTATGTTATATAGCTAACCCGGCCCCCCATAAAAGTCAGGAACGATAATGTGGCCCCCAGAGAAAAAAGTTTGGTGACCCCTGTTTTAGATCTTTTAATGTTTTTATAAGAAGTCTCTTCTGCTCACTAAAGCTGCATTTTTTTTAACAAAAAACAAAAACAACAGTAATATTGTGAAATATTATGACAATTTAAAATGATTGTTTTCTATTTTAATATATATTAAAAAGTAATTTATTTCTCTGAAAAAAGCTGAGTTTTCAGCATCATTACTCCAGTCTTTAGTGTCACATGATCCTTCACAAATCACTCTAATATGATGATTTTATGCTCCAAAAAACATGTCATTATTACTTATCCAGTGTTGAAAACAGTTGTGCACATTTTTTTTTTCAAGAATTCTTTGATGAATAGAAAGTTCAAAGAACAGCATTTATTCAAAATAGAATCTTTTGTGACATTATAAATGTCTTTACTGTAACTTTTGATCAATGTAACTCATCCTTGATGAATAGAAGTATTGATTTCTTATTTATTCCCCCCAAAAATAAAATAAAAATTCTAACTGACCCCAAACTTTTTAAAGGGTAGTGTTTAATGAAACAAAAGCTTTCCATTTCAGATAAAAGCTGTTCTTTTGAACTTTCTATTCATCAAAGAATCCTGAAATAAAAATGTAAAACAGTTTTCAACATGGATAATAATCATACATGTTTCTTGAGCATCAAATCCTCATATTAGAGTGATTTGTGAAGGATCATGTGACACTGAAGACTGGAGTAATGATGCTGAAAATTCAGCTTTTTATCACAGGAATAAATTACACTTTACTATATATATTTACAAAGAAAACAGACGTTTTAAATTGTAATAATATTTTGCAATATTAATGTTTTTTTTTTTTGTATTTTTTTTAATCATATAAATGCAGCCTTGGGGAGCAGAAGAGACTTCTTTTAAAAACATTAAAAATCTTACCGATCTAAAACTTTTGACTGGTAGTGTATGTTCATTTTTAATGTTATTGTTATCAGCCCAGTAAGAAAATTTGTCCGATATATTAAAGCCGATAAATAATGTATTATTTCCTTCAGCTGAGACTCTTCAGATGCGCACTGTTCGACATGATGGTTGCTTGAAATATGATTGGAATTGCTTAAAAAAGGAAAATACAGTTCAGTGCAACATGTACAGTCATATCGGCTACATATTAATATATATAACATTATAATTGTGTGCTTGTGACATGGCTTTCAATGGAGCTTATGTTTTTCTAATCAGGCTCTCAAAAAAAAATTTGAAATTTGGATTTAGATTTATCGGCCAATATATCGGCTTTCAAACATAAAGAATTATCAGCCAAAATTTTCATATTGGTGCACTCTTAGTTTAATATGTGAATAAATTTGACATACCTGATTTATTTTGGGATTGTACTGTTTTGTTCTGTAAGACATGTGGTATTAATTAGATTTGTGCAGGTCGTCCAAAATGTAATTTTAAAAGCTCTGCAGAAACCCTGTAAATACTACAACATTGTTTCAATGTAAATGTCCCACCGCTCTCAACACATGGCAGTTAAAACAGCATTTATTCTGAAATGTCTTGTTTTCTCCAGTGGAATGAGACCATCAAGCTCTTCCGTGGTGGAATGCCGGTCAGACGTCACTGGGCTCATTTCAGGAGTTACGATCACAGCTTCACCGGAGCGGAGGCTGTCGACTTTCTCCACGATCTGCTCAGACAAAACCAGAACTTCGGGCCGGAGGTGACAGCGCTACCAAACGCTCCAGTTACTGCGGAAATTCCTCAGAAATCACGTCATCGAGGACGTCAAAGGACGGTTTGGTAAGAGGACTTGGAGGACAACGGGCATCTATACAGGTGACTTTAAATAATCTTTCAATAATGGCTTTATTTAGCTGTTTACAGGTGATACTTCAAAAAATTTGCTCATTTATTTCAGTAATTCAACTTGAAAAGGTGAAACTAATATATTATATAGACTCATTACATGCAAAGTGAGATATTTCAAGCCTTTATTTGTTATAATTTTGATGATTATGGTTCACAGCTTATGAAAACCTTTTCACAATATTCTAAATTATAACAAATAAAGGCTTGAAATATCTCACTTTGCATGTAATGAGTCTATATAATATATTAGTTTCACCTTTTAAGTTCAATTACTGAAATAAATGAACTTTTGCACGATATTCTTATTTTTCAACTTTCACCTGTATGTGTGAAGCTGCTTTGAAACTGCATTTTATTGAATAAAGTGCTATAAAAATAGTTTTGTTTTTAAATATACTAAGTTTGGTGTCGGTAAGGTTTTTTTTAATGTTTTTAAAAAGAATTATCTTTTGCTCACTAAGGCCTCATTTATGTGTTAAAAATAGTGAAATATTATTACAATTTAAAATAATTGTTTTCTATGTGAATTGATGTTAAAGTGTAATTTATTCCTGTGATCAAAGCTGAATTTTCATCATCATTACTCCAGTCTTCAGTGTCACATGATCCTTCACAAATCACTCTAATATGATGATTTTATGCTCAAGAAAAATCGTACCCAAATTTTTTAACGGTAGTGTGTTGCATTAGAATAATAATAAAAAAATTGGTATTTCAAAATAATTAATAATAAATGCTTTAAATTTGTTAGATTTCCTCCACAATCACCTCTAAAGCCTGTCCCTGTGCGTCCTCCTGTAAGAGATCACGGATTAGTTCCCAGAATCCCACACTGGGACGACTATGAGGAGATTACAGTGGGGAGAAGATCCCCATGAAGCCTCTTATGGTGAGAGAACATTTGATCTGTGGATGCTGTATCGTCTTAAATATGTATTCTTTCTGGTGTTGTTTACAATGTTAAACCTGAGCGTAAGTAATGTTATTTTAATTATATAAAAAAAAATTTTGATTTCAGAATTCAGAGTCGTGGAATAAGAGGCACAGCATCGCCATTGGTGAGGTTCCTGAATGCCGGTTAGTCCGGAGGACCGAGTTTAACCCCGAAACACGTGGACCAGATATGGAAGTCAATGACACTAACACAGTAAGCATAACGGTTGTCACTTTATGTTTGAAAATTGATCACACATTCGATTGGACCAACCAACACAAGTTTCGAAAACGAAAATAAGGAACCGATTTTAATTATTTGCGCTAAATCTGCACAGATTTGGCTTATACACACTTCATTTCATAGTGCAGTTTGAGCATGAATAAGCTCCATAAGGGAATGAACACGTCACAATATTCCTCATTTCAATAATTAATACGCAGAATAAAGGGGCGTGGCCTATTTGAGTTAGTTAGTAGTGTGTTAAACTGGCAGTTATGGTAAGGGGCGGGACATTTCCCAAACACACTCAAAACGCTCGACCAATCACAACACACTGATCCAGCCGACCAATCAGAGCACAGCCGACTTCAGTGACTTGGATGAGCCTGCGTTTTCTGTTTTGAGCGGTTGTTATCTGGGAATAATTAGCGCTGGATGGTGCTGTTGACCAATCAGAATCAAGTATTCCACAGAGCCATGTAATAATAATAAATTTTGCAATGCATTACTTTTAAATGTAATTTTCTCCTACACTGGTCCGTACTACGTTTTTTTTTGCCCTCACAAAAAGCAGCGTCTCCTCAACATATCCAAATCACTTAGCCAACTGTTCTCTGAGTGCGAGCCAAAGCAGACAATTAACACAAATAGTGACTAGCTAAGTCAATGGCAGGACTACATATGAGACGTGCCCTTATAGATAACTCTCTTTATCAGTTTACAGACGGTTTTGGGTCTCCAGTCTCTGGACGGGGTTCTAGATGCCAAACTTCTGAACCCGAAGCACATCGTTCACAACGTATTTGGTGTTAATAAGCAGGGCATTGTGGTCCTGAAGAACAAAACAGGTGAGCATGGGTTAAATTTTAACTAGGGCTGTCAAACGATTAATCGCATCCAAAATAAAAGTTTGTGTTTACATAATATATGTGGGTGCACTGTGTATAATTATTTTATATATATATAAATACACACACATGCTTGTATATATTTAAGAAATATTTTCAAAGAAATTTTCATATAAATATTTTATATATAAATAATATTTTTTTCTTAAATATACATGCATGTGTGTGTATTTATATATATATATATATATATATATATATATATATATATATATACACAAAATAATTATACACAGTGCACCCACATATATTATGTAAACACAAACTTTTATTTTGGATGCGATTAATCATTTGACAGCCCTAATTTTAACACATTAAAAGTTCTTATAGCTCATTTCTGACCGATCTCTTTCTCTGTTTTGTTTCTGATTATTGTATCCGTAGAAGACGTGCCTCATTGGGTTTTATCTGCAATGAAATGCCTGGCAAACTGTGAGTGACTGATGACCTGCTGTCATACGGATTCAACTCAATGACACTACTGTTCCATTAATAATCAAATAAGCTATTATTTTACCAAGTGATATAGTTCATTAGCCTATATAAACAAATGAAACAAAAGTTAATGTATTTCAGTAATTCAAATTAAAAGGTGAAACTAGTATATTTAGTATATATAAAAATATACATATGCATAATTATACTTTTTAGATGGCTGACATTTCTGTATTTAAAATCCTTTTGTTATTGATTTCATGTAATATTCTAATTTTCTGAGGTTTTGTATTTGGGGTTTTCATAAGCTGTAAGTTTCATCAACTTTTGCACGATATTCAAATTTTTCGAGTTTCACCGGTAGGTTGGCAAAGCCGCTTGCCATTTTAATATGAAACTAAATATGTCTGTAGGCATGTATTTTACAACCCGTTTATGATACTTTACATCTCTCTGAATTTGCTTCATGTTCAGGGCCTAATGGCAGTGACGCCAGGCAGCCCATGTATCCAGGGTTTGAGAGAGACGTCTTCAGGACAGTTGCGGAACATTTTCAGAGACTGAAAGAACCACTTTTGACCTTCCATCTGTATGAGATATTTGTCAGTATTTTGGGTGAGTGATGCACAAGCTTTTCACATGAACAGTGCCATTGAATCAGCCGCTAGAGAGAATATTACCAACCCTAAACTTTTAAATGGCAGTGTGTGAAGTACTGAGATAAAAGGTTATAGTTCTGATATAAACACTGATTTCGTCAAAATAGAGCAAATCAACTTTTAGAAGTAACTTTCCACTTTAAATAACGATTATCTAAATTTCATCGTTACACCAGTAGGTGGCGGCAAGTGACTCAACACGTTTATGTCATTGAATTATTCATTCATTACTGGATGAAGTATGAGTGATTCATTGAATAATGAATTTAACACAAAAAAAATCATTCAAAATTAAACATTTTTAAATGGACCACAGCACATAACATTTGGTCAGAAGCTCTAGTAATTTACACTACCGGTCAAAAGTTTTAGATCATTTAATGTTTTTATAAATTGTCTCTTCTGCTCACCAAAGCTGCATTTTTTTTAAACAAAAAACAACAACAAAACAACAGTAATATTGTGAAATATTATGACAATTTAAAATGATTGTTTTCTATTTTAATATATATTAAAATGTAATTTATTCTTCGGAAAAAAGCTGAATTTTCAGCATCATTACTCCAGTCTTCAGTGTCACATGATCCTTCACAAATCACTCTAATATGATGATTTTATACTCAAAAAACATTCATTATTACTTTCAATGTTGAAAACAGTTTTTTACATTTTTATTTCAGGATTCTTTGATGAATAGAAAGTTCAAAGAACAGCATTTATTTAATATAGAATCTTTTCTAACATTATAAATGTCTTTACTGTAACTTTTGATCAATGTAACTCATCCTTGATGAATAGAAGTGTTGATTTCTTATTTCCCCCCCCAAAAATAAATACAAATTCTTACTGACCCCAAAGTTTTTAAAGGGTAGTGTTTAATGTAACAAAAGCTTTCCATTTCAGATAAAAGCTGTTCTTTTGAACTTTCTATTCATCAAAGAATCCTGAAATAAAAATGTAAAAAACTGTTTTCAACATGGATAATAATCATACATGTTTTTGGAGCATAAAATCATCATATTAGAGTGATTTGTGAAGGATCATGTGACACTGAAGACTGGAGTAATGATGCTGAAAATTCAGCTTTGATCACAGGAATAAATTACACTTTACTATATATATATTCACAAATAGACTTCTTTTAAAAACATTAAAAATCTTAATGATCTAAATCTTTTGACTGGTAGTGTACATGTTATTTTGTTTAGTTTTCTATTCAAGATTTTGATAGATATATAGATATATACACACACATTTGTATAGCTTTATTCAATGTATCAGCTATTGAAATACCAAGTTGAAAACTAATACGTAGTAGTAGTGTTACAGTTCTCAGTAAAAAATCGAAACATCAAAAAATTAAATCTGATGACGCATCTATAATCTGGTTTGTTGGTAAAACAGACAGTTCCGCTAATGTATGTTTCTGTCGATGGACGCACATGCTGGCTCCCCAATAATACATTACAACAGCGATAATCAAAAGAATATGAACGAAACTGCCACTCTTTGTAAACTTTGTGTAATGCGAGTGTCGTTTGCTCGAACGTGACCAGTCGTTTACGCCGTCATCACCCGAGTGTTGATAGCGCTCGAGACCTGACCTGCACACGTTGAAATAAACTCATTTAAGCCCTGCCAATTTAAACATTCAAGAGCAACTGAGAAAAGTGTGTGTGTGCACTCATCAAAAGCACGCACACGTCTCAGACAGCGTGCAAATATTGAGTTCTCTTTCCAAGTCTTGCACTTGAATGGAGACAAATTTAAACTAAAATTATGTCAACATGCCCGTCTTAATAAGTTTCCTAGCAGGCATAGTCTTAAGTGAACTTATACGGTTGAGAAATACAACGCATATGTAGCAGTATCAGGATTTGGTGCATTATGTCATAAAGAGCCCCTATCATGGATTTTTGAAAATGACTGTTCATGTAGTGTGGACTATAGCTCTAGGGGAATGAAAACATCCTGCCAAGATTTATATCTGAAAGTGCACCGTATATAAAGTTATTGTCTTTCAAATGTGAGAGTCGAACTTGGAGTCTATGAAATGAATTGTTTTTGAAACGAGTCGTTAGCTGTACTTAATTGATCAGCTTCCTCTTATGAATCACAACCTGTAAGTATTATTAATAATTGTTGCTTTTATGGGTTTTGAACGGTTTTGTAGCGTCGGGCGCGAGGAGGGAAGGCGTAATAAGTATGTGTGTGCGTGCGTGTGTGTGTGTGTAAGTTACGCTCAGCGCAGCTTCTAGGTCTCCAATGTCAATTTTTTTTAAATATGTGAAATGTTTGTCGCTGTTATTGGCGTTGTCATAAAGAATAGAGCGTCTTGTAGTACTGCAGTGCTTTATCAATATGTTTATGCGTTATGCTAACAAACAATAACTGACTGGGTCATCTGACCAATCACCGCCGATTAGCGTCACGCAAAGGAGTGGTTTGGAAAAAGCAGTCGTTCAACGAATCATTTGGGAGTCGGTGAGAAAATCAGGTAAAAATAAATGCATATTATAAGATATATAAAGTGTTTTTTATCCTTGCATGCATGTTAAACTGCTTTTGGGAACTCCTAAAACGAGAATAGGAACATTTCAAATGCTATGATAGGGAACACAACCTAATATCCCTGCTGTCTGTGTTTCTAATGGTAAATCAAACAAAATACAAAGAAATCACTTGCTGCTCTTAAAGGAGTAGTTCACTTAAACTTTTGCTGATAATTTACTCACCCCCATATCATCCAAGATGTCCATGTCTTCTTCTTCAGTCAAAAAGAAATTAAGGTTTTTGATGAAAACATTTCACTTTTTTTCCATATAATGCACTTCAATGGGGTCCAAACGGTTCAGAGGTCCAAATGAACGAATGTGCAAGATTATTGAGAGTGTTTAGGCTTTTTGAGGATAAAAGAAAAAGGAGTGAATGGATTTTTTTCAGTATATGGTGGTTTTGTCCTCACACATTTACATGCAAAAAACACAATATAAAAGTGAATTTTGCATCCGCTGAGCACTTGTAATGCTATTGTTAATGTAAGGATTGGCATCAACTAGGCTCTGAGTGAGTCTAACAGGGTTCCCACGGGTCCTTGAAATCCTTGAAAGTTTGTAAATCTGATTTTTTTTGTTTTCAAGGCCCTGGAAAGTTCTTGAAAGTAAACATACATAGATACAGGTCCTTGAAAGTGCTTGAATTTATTTTGTGCAAGAAGTTTTCTGAAAAAAAAAAAAAAATCCATATTATTCTCTCCGGTCCGCTAATGTGTTATTTCGCCAACACTCCGACTCCGTGGCCTATGCACACCAGCTTGCTTGATTTATGTTAGTTACATGCATTTACACGTTAAGTCCAAAGGTTAATGCTGCGTCCAATTCGCATAGTGTTTCCCGCGTAAGGCACTTTGTGTTTTACTTTGCCATGACATTCACATGTGCACGAAACCACAATGATGGCACCTTGACATTTCACAGACACACCAAAAAGAAGATTACAAAGAATTTTTGTCCCTTATTTAAATGTAAAATGATGCGTTCCGTATCAAATCAGTCCGGACTCGATTTGTCCATAGACAGTGGATTTGTCCTGTAACTTACATTGACCCAGGTCCCAGACATTAATTTGGTGGTTAATGCAGGTTTGCGTCTTTTTTCCCATAGTGACAGAGTCTAGAGAACAGTGTGCTGTACACCGGCGTAATGCACGTTTTTTTTTAAACCATGTTGAGCTCACGTCCTCTACAGATCTGAAAATAGGTATCAATGGGTGTCCAGTAATTAATGACGTAAAGTTGAACTGCACAGTTTAATTTACTCACGCGGTGGGGTGGATTTCTGACAGTTGCAGTAACAGACAAATCTGTGCATTTAAATATGTAAGGCAGATTGTTTTTTTGTTTTTAAATCTGGATAATCTCTTATTGTCAGAGCTTGATAGACAGGTATCTATTATATTTGTAGATGTTATTAGACAGATTAATTCATAAATTATAATTAATGTTATTTTAGTAATTTATCATTTATAAATATTAAACATGCTAAATAAATGATGATCCTATCTGTCATACACAATTTATGGCATTTAAAAAAGTTTTAAAAAGTGCTAAATTATTTCAATAAAAATGGGACAATAATTACGTAATAATGTAGTCATAATTTAAGTAGTAAATAAATACTAATAAGGCACGCCAACATATACAACATATAAATAAATACAATTATAGGATACAAAATATTCTTCAGTTTTATGCAAAACATAAATGCTACTAATGGAATATCAGATCTGTCATATGGCAAAAAAAAACAAAAAGCTTTTTTGCCTAGTTGTTTGACAGATGAAAACTGTAAAAATGTATCTTGCATATACACGATGTATTTTCCTTCCTCTCTCACTTGAAATGCGTCCCCACATTAAGTCCTTGAATTTGAGGGTATATTGGACCTGGAAAGTCCTTGAAAGGTCCTTGAATTTGATGTTAACCAAGGTTTGGGTACCCTGGTCTAAATGATTGTGTGTGTGTGTGTGTTCTCCGCGCAGGTCTTCTGCAGAGGCAGCCGGTCGCGGTTGAAGCGTTGCAGGTCTGCTGTCTCCTGTTGCCTCCGGCTAACCGTCGTAAACTACAGCTGTTAATGCGTCTGATGGCTAAAGTCTGTGCCAACCCCTCGCTCCCCCCTCTGAACGACACCATAGGAGCACGAACTCTGGTAACTCACTCACCTCCTCACACACATGCTCTGGATATTATTTGGCAACCCAGTATGCATGCAATAGGCATCATTTCAGCGTCTAGGTTAGCTGTAGACCCATATAGTCTGACTTAGAGGAACACACTTTTAGACAAAATAACCTTGAATTTGGTTGGATGTTGTTTTTGCCGAATTAACTTGTGAGATGTGTGATATTCATCATGTGAGCAAAGTCAATGTGTTCGGTTTCATTTCTTCACTCATTTGATTTCTTTATCTGATTGATGACTAGTCTATTCTTGGACTGGTTTAGACGTCTATTACATTTTCACTGACAGCCCAAATTCTGACTCGTTTTAGCCTGGACGTCTGGACTGTGTTTGGACGCTATAATGCAAAATTGCTTTCTGGGAAATAGCTGATAAACCGTTACAGTTAATTTATAATTCAGCTCAGCGTTCAGTCAGGCTTTTTTCACACAGTCTGTCTCTTGTGGGCGCTCTACAGATGGTCCAGACCTTCTCGCGGTGCATTCTGGGATCTGCAGATGAGGTGGACTTGGATGAGCTGTTGGCCACAAAGCTGGTGACGTTTATGATTGATAACCATGACAGTGTGCTGAAGGTGCCGTCCAACCTGCGCAAATCTGTGGAGGAGCATCTGTCCCACCTCAGAAGAGCTCAGGTCAGCGGCCCACGTCATTCAGTACATGCTTCATGACATATTTAATAAATCCTTTAGTGTATTTCTTAGAGAAACTAAATAATAAATGGGAATTAATCTGTGTTGGTAAGTTACTACTAATTATCAACACTGTAGTAATTACTCTCTCTATTGCATTACTTATTCCTAATTACTTTCTAAATCCCATATCAACCTCGAACAGCTGAACAATACAAGGAAAGACTAGAAACTGCCCTTTTAATTCTATCAAATAAATCATATAAAATTGCATGAATTATTCTTGAACTGACCAAAGTATTTAAAGGGAGAAGGTTACATTAAAACATATATTTTAACATTAGATGTTGAATGGTTTTAAATAGAATTGTTTCATAGTCTATGTCCAATATATTTTTAATGCAATTACATTATGAAAAATTAAGAGTAATCCATTACTTTACTTTTTCTGGGGAAAGTAATTAAATTAATTGCATTACACCAACACTGGAATTAATGTAACGTTAATTATTTAGATACATTTTATTCATTAAGATTAAATTGGATTGTGCAAAGTAGACTGTGATATTATTGTTTTGATATTATTTAGCTTGCAAAGCCTTGGTTATATCAGGTTGTACTTGGTATTTATATATATATATATATATATATATATATGAGAGTTCAGATGCAAAAGCCTCTAAATGCCATTTGAAATTTTCTTCTAAAATGACAATTTTTATCAAGCTTGTATATTTATTTTCAGTAATTTCACTTAAATGACAATTAATAGGTAATCTTCATTGCCATTTAAGTGAAATTACTGAACTTAAATATACAAGCTTGATAAAAATGGTCAGTTTAGAAGAAAATTTCAAATGGCACTTAAAGGCTTTTGCATCTGAACTCTTCATATATATATAAATTGCACAGTCAAACATTACTATACTATGACATTACGTTTCAATTTGTTAACATTGACTACATTAGTCAACCTGAACTAACAATGAACAATACTTCTACAGCATTTATTAATCTTAGTCAATTTTTACATATACTCATACATGTTAAAGTCAAAAGTTGAACTAACATGAACTGTATTTTTAGTAATGAACATTAACATGCTAACCATGCTAACCTACGCACTAATGTTGACAAGTCATTGTATATGTTACCAAAGAGGTATTAGAGTAAGAATTGTAAGTCAATTTTGATTCCATGTTGACTTTTTGTGTAGGGCTTATTTCTCCATTTAAAGGGTTAGTTCAGCCAAAAATGAAAATGATGTCATTAATGACTCTTCCTCATGTCTGTCCCAAGCCCGTCAGACCTCCGTTCATCTTCAGAACACAGTTTAAGATATTTTAGATTTAGTCCGAGAGCTTTCTATCCCTCCATTGAAATGTGTGTACGGTATACTGTCCTTGTCCAGAAAGGAAATAAAGACAACATCAAAGTCCATGTGACATCAGTGGGTTAGTTACAATGTTTACAATATCAACTGAACGCGGATCCACAACAGAACCGGAAGACAATACAATGCTGAATAAAGTCGCAGTTTTTGTTATTTTTGGACCAAAATGTATTTTCGATGCTTCAAAACATTGTAACTAACCCACTGATGTCACATGGACTTTTGATGTCTTTATTTCCTTTCTGGACAAGGACAGTATACCGTACACACATGTTTAATGGAGGAACAGAAAGCTCTCGGACTAAATCTAAAATATCTTAAACTGTGTTCTGGAGATGAACGGTCTGACGGGCTGAGAGACAGAGGAAGACTCATTAATGACATCATTTTCATTTTTGGGTGAACTAACCCTTTAAGTAAATTATGTTGAGAAGCTTTTGTTTAATGCAATGTATAAGCTTTGTGATGGCCGTCTCTTTCTTACCCTAAATTCTGAGCTCCTCGCATGCTCTTGATTCTTCCAGATAAAGTACGCGGGTGCGGACACAGACTCCTCGATGGCGTCGCCGCCTCACTCGTTCTGTCGTCAGATCAGCAGAGAGGAGTTTGAGCACCAGAGGGTTTCAGCGTCTCAAGGGGCCATCGTGGAGCTGCTGGAGAGCATCATACAAGACAAGAACATGTCCATTAAAGACAAGAAGAAGAAGCTCAAGCAGGTTAGAAAGGATTCTTTTGCCATCCGTTCGGTGATAAAGCATCTGTGGCTTGATGTGCATTACCACAAAAAATTGTGCATTGTGGGTTTTCTATTATGCTTTTTTACATGTTCACAAAGTCCCTCCAGCGGGAGTTATTCCTTATATCAGTGTCACTCTTCTCTGAACTCCTGAAACACCTCCATTGTATCAGAGCCCGTCTAACGGAGAGCCTTGGCACTTCCTATTAGCCCCATTGTTTATCATCTTGGTTGCAGTTCCATTAGAATTCCACTGGAGGTGATCACGGGCGAGCGCAGAATAAATGGGAGTCTATGGGGCTAAATGGCTAAATGTGTCTCTTTCACCTGCTTGTCGTTAAATCAACAGATTTTATTGTTGATTCCGCAAGTTCAATATAGATTATAGGCCAAAAGTCGAATGAACGAGTACTTATGTCCTTTCGATGTCTTACAGGTTAGGCCGTTGTTGGCCGGAACACGCTAGCATTCTGCTATTGTGTGACGTCATCTCATTTTTGAACGGATTTTTAGAACGGATAAGTGAACTTAAAAATGCAGTTTTCAGCTGAGTGTATTATCTTAGCCCTCCCTTTTGAATGCAACTTTCAAATGACTTGACAAAAAATTACATCCTGAGAAAAGTGGATTTCTGGGGGTGAAACCCCATTGACTCCCATTCATTCTGCACTCAGCCGCGAGCGCCCCGCATGGACAGAGACGTGTTACTGCAGCCAGTCCAGAAACTGGAAGTAACCAGCCAGTGCCAATTCTCTTCAATTAGACATTCTCTGATTGTATCTTGAGTTTCTTCTGGGAACGAGCACGTCACAATATTCCTCATTATAATAATTAATATGCAGAATAAAGGGGCGGGGCCTGGTTGAGTTCAGTTAGTAGTGTGTTGAAACTCACTGTTATGGTAAAGGGGCGGGACATTTCCCAAACACACTCAAAGCGCTCGACCAATCACAACACACTGCTCCAGCCGACCAATCAGAGCACAGTGTGCTTTTCAGAAGGACACTGTGCTTCATAGAGACAGGAAGTGAATAGAGCGTTACTGAGAGACCGGAAGAGAGGAGCCGCAACAATGGAAAATATAAGCAGGAAAACCTGTTCTTGTAGTATATTTTTTTCCTACTATGGTAGTCAATGAGACCAGAAACGGTCTTGTTACTGATATTCTTCTAAATGTCAGAAAATCGGCTGAATGGATTTGAAAATGGTAAAACTCAACTGTTTAACTCTGGGGGAGTGATAAAATGAGCCTATTTCCAAAAAAAGTGGAGTATCCCTTTAAAGGGATCTATTAATATACTTCAATTTTTTATTCGACTGCTTCTGCATATGCATGCATCCTGATGCACATCCATTAAAAGGATAGAGTGCATTAGTGCCAAAACACATTTTCAGCGCCGTTGGTTCGGGAAGTATTTTTCCTCATTCATTTTTCACAAAAGGATTCTAGGAAATCTTGGTTAAAGCATTATAAGCCATGAAGCAAATCAACTAAATACTATGGAGGGATTACTGGGTCAGATTGAAAACTAAAAGTCTAGAACTAAAAGTCTTAAACGAAAACTAAAAGTAAAAAAAATAATAATAATAAACTAAAAGTCTAAGTTGAAAATTAATTTGGAATTTAGAATTAGGCATTTTGTATTTAGAATTGACCATTTGGTATTTAGGAATGGCCATTTGGTCATTTAGTCATTTAGGATTGGGCATTTAGGGATTTAGGACTGGGAATTTGGTATTTAGGATTGGGCATTTAAGGATTGAGGAGTGTATGAGGAGTGTATTTCAAACCCAGGCTCCAGTATTTGGGCCATACTTCCTTATTTGTATACACACCTCAATCTTCAAATGCCCAGTCCTAAATACCAAATTCCCAGTTCTAAATCCCTAAATGCCCAGTCCTAAATCCTAAATGGCTAAATGACCAAATGGCCAATTTTAAATACCAAATGGCCAATCCTAAATACCAAATGGCCAATTCTAAATACCAAATACCCAATTCCAAATATAAAATGCCCAATTCTAAATACAAAATGCCTTATACTAAATACCAAATTCATTTTTGACTTAAGACTTTTAGTGTTTGTTAAAGACTTTTAGTTTTAGACTTTTAGTTTTCAATCTGACCCAATAATCCCTCCATAAAATACAGGGTGCAAAACAACATCACAAACATTTATCGGAACCAATAAAGGTATTTAAGTTCGGACAAAGGTTTAAGACTGTACTCGAACAGCTTTACTGAGCGAAAGAACAATCCAATAAAGCTATGCAAACAAAAAATAATTAAGAAAGATATCAAGCATTCATCATGTGACCTTCAGGCATCAGTTCCATTCATAAATCCTCTCCGTGGCCTCTTGGGATAGTAAAGTCTCAATCGTGTGCACACTTCAGAATCTCAATGGAAGAAGTAGGTCATCCAGACACGTTTTACCTACTGTGATTTCTATTGTCATGCAGTGCATCATGGGAGTGGGTGGATTTGATTGGTATAATGTAGTTTCACTACGAGTTCTGCTGTTAAATATGATATGATTGAAATAGTGGAACAGATGGCTCATACAAAAGCACATGCCATCGATTTACAACCTCAGTTCTATGCATACGTGTAAAAAACCAACGTATATTTAATAAGGCTTTCTTTTGCTTGAATTGTTTAACCTGAATATTTCTATTCTGTTGTTCCACAAGTCCGTTCATGTCTTCATGTTGTGAAATCTGAGATGCCCTGTGTATTTTCCCATGTGATTTCTCCCCGTCAGTTCCAGAGATCTCATCCTGACATCTACCGAAGACGCTTTCCCACCGCTGAGAGTGAGGCGGTCCTTTTCCCAGAGAGACCGCAGAGACTCAAACCTCAGCTGATGTTCCTGACGCTGAAGAAACCCTTCCAGCCCTTCCAGAGGAGCTGGAGCTTTCGGGCCTGAGTCAAGGAGAGATGTTACTGAACATTACAGGTGGTGCTATGACATCCTAAATCCACATGACACCGGGTTCACCTCGTCAGTGATCAGCTGATTGATGAACGTATAATGCTGTGCATTAGAGCCGTTTAACGCGAGACACTACAGGCAAAACCAGTGTTTTATTTTGTATCCATAACTTGTCTTCTTTCAGACTAGTGGAAAGAAAACATCCAAAATATACATTTAAGTCTTTATTTATTACACTCCATCTCTTTGCGTCTATAGATTTCAATTATAAAATGTATCTTTAAAGGCATAGTTCACTTTGAAATAAATTTTTGGTATGATTTATCTTACCTCAAGGGCATCCAAGATGTAGGTGTCTTTGTTTCCACAGTATTTTCAATTTTGATATTTTTAGGTCAAACCGTTCTTGTCTGTCAGTCATATAATGGAGGTCTATGGGGTCCAACTCAAAGAGCATGCACAGAGAAGTCCAGATTAAACATGATTTAATGACTCGTAAATGTAAGTACACATTGATGGCCTAAGACACGAAACGAGCGGTTTGTGTGAAAAAACGAACAGTATTTATACCTCGTGTAATCACAGCCACGTCCAACTGATTCTCTGTGCATGCTCTTTGAGGTGGTGACCATAGACCTCCATTATATGACTGACAGACAGGAACGGTTTGACCTAAAAATATCAAAATTGAAAATACTGCAGAAACAAAGACACCTACATCTTGGATGCCCTTGAGGTAAGCTAAAACACACCAAAAATTAATTTCAAAGTGAACTATCCCTTTAAAAATGTTTTCTCAAAATGAGATGCACAGAAATCTCGGATTCAGTCGCTGAAGTTTTTTCTAATATACTGTATATAACACATTTTATTTAAACAAGGTCAAAAATAGTTTTCTGTCTGTTAACAGTATATGGTGACTTATAAAGAGTTATAAAATAAGCATGTAAAAAGTTTAATATGAGAAAAGAATTCTGTGTTTTTGTATGCAAATTAGTCCATATGTAATAGATCGTGCCTCATTTCCATATTTAATCATAACATTTCAGAAAATATGTAATACAGAACAATTGTCCTAATGTATTGTGATTAACTGGGGAAGTATGATATCGCCTGTAGTGTCTTGCTTTGAAAATGGGCCTGAAAATAATAATAATAAAGATTTATGGTCACACTTTAGTTTAGGGTTCTAGTAGGGTCCTAATATCCTAGTAATATGCAGGATAATAAACAACGATAGCACTTTACCTGAAGGGGTGTGCATAAGACTGACATGACACATGTTATGAATATTTCAATATTTTTGAATAATTCTCAATAATGACATTTTTAATGCAAATATGACATTGTTTGTCTCTGTTATGATACCTTGACATAAACCAATACATCATAACCTGTCAGTGTCTTTGTCATGACAACTTGATATTACTAAGACAACATAAATTGTCATAAACATGTCATAAACATGACATAGCAGATTAACCCTTTACCTGTCACCCCCCTTTTTTGATAATTGACATTAAAATGCACTATTCAAACTTATATGGTTGTTATTCAAGAATGCTTTGAAATATATACCTAAGTTTGGTCTTGTTTTAAAGAAAACAATCAGCAGATTATTAATGAAGTGAAAGCAAAAAATTAAAGTATGAAAAAGTTATGGAAGTTATAATTTACAGTAAATCAAATATACTTTATTAATATTTTTTTAATATAAAATAAATATTTTCCAAAATATGTTTTACTATAAAATGAAAGCTATATATCTATCCAAGTTGTGTTCCAAATTTAAAGTTGAGATCACAAAAATTGGAAGTTCCCATGAGATTTTGTTTAGGCATTATACCAAAAATAGCCACCGGGTGCCATTGAATTCCTTTGAATTTAATTATATGCATTCTGCCATAACAAATTAACACATTTCTGTCCAAATATCACATACGTCACTAAATATGGAACCTTGAGACTCAGACCTTTCTGACAATATGTGTTTTGTCAAGATTAGAAAAGGTTTTGATAATAAATTATGAAAGATAATGCCCAAAAGGGGAGGGGCCTAATTTAAAAAATACAGTTTCTATGGTAACACAACGTCTAATTTCAAAACGGTTTTCACAGGATGAATTCTGAGTTTGTAAGCTTTCAAATGATACCTAATTTATGATAACTACTGAAACGTGATATAATAATAATAAAAATATATATATATTTATACATATATATTATATTATACTTTTTAGAGGACTTCTTACCTTACTTTTTAAAATATAATTGTATCTTTTTTTAAATGCCAAATACCAATTATGTTTTATTATGACTTTTTAGCACTAAAAAACAAGTTTCAATTATTAAAAGTGTGTGCGTCGACTTTTTGTGACAAAGGTCAAAAACTCCTGTAATGACGTACATTTTTTGAGGCGCACTCTTGTCATAAATTCATATATTACTGTTAATTCATAATTTGTAAGAAAAAAGAGTGCTAAAATCTGCTATGTCATGTTTATGACATATTTATGACATTTTATGTTGTCATTATGATGTATTGGTTCATGATTATGAAGGTGTCATGTCAGTCTTATGCACACCCCCTCAAGTTAAGCGTTACGTAAACAACTAGTAAATAGTGAGAATTGAACCCTAAACTAAAGTGTAACCAGATGAATCTATAAAATAGCATGTTTTTCTAACCAGAAACACGGCAGCTGTAGTGCTTGTGTTTTTATTGGCTTGATTTGAATAATCTGTAACATTTACAATTAGTTGCGTTCTATTTTTGCAGAGCTGTAATGAGTTTGGCTGCAGGTGTGGTGGGACATCTGTTCACTTCTCAGTTTGGGTTCATCATGTTGTCAATGATAATCTTCCTGAGGACATTTGTGCTGCTCACCTGAAAACTTATTTTATACTTAAGAATAGAGTTATGAATGCTGTCAGGTAGATCTCGTGTCACTAAAACTACTGATACAGGCTTTATTTTTATACTTTTTTATCCGTTCTCTGTAGTGTTTTCCATGTTTCTTTGGTTCCTTTGTGTTTATCTGGTAAAGTAATTATAGTTTGTAGCGTGTCAGTTTATGAACACATCACATAACACTGAAAACCTTCACATTGTATCACTTGATTATTTATAACTGATTGTGATCGACTCACGGTACTGTAAGTATATCCTTCAAAACACACCATTTAAGGTTTCCCTGATATTTACTGTAAGCTTGATTTAGCCAGGCAGCTTTTACATGTCTTGATGTGTTTCTAAAATAATGCAATGCAAACTTGAAGTACAGTGATGGAGGAATTTATCATCTAATTTAGTGTTTCTTTCAATAACGCTGTTTTCAATGTTGTGTGTCTCAAGTGTTTTGATTCTGTGCAAATTCTGGAGTTATTGTTACTGATTTGGACATCTGCACTGTGATCACAAATATTGATCAGAAAATAAATAAATATATATAATTAAATGATGTTATTCATGTGCATTTTATTTCAGCATGTTACTGACAGACATGCTGAACATTATCCTGTAAAGAATAAATATGGCTCGACTAATTCACTGCAACGGCAGTAAGAGGAAATATTGAGGAATAATTGTGTTACGATGTCTAATGTACACCTAGATTTCGTCAAGACTTTTAACATGCGTTTACATGGAGGTTTTAAAGGGATAGTTCACTCTGAAATTAATTATTGATATGTTTTAGCTTACCTCAAGGGCATCCAAGATGTAGGTGTCTTTGTTTCCACAGTATTTTCAATTTTGATATTTTTAGGTCAAACCGCTCATGTCCATCAGCCATATAATGCAGGTCTATGGTCACCACCTCAAAGAGCATGCACAGAGAAGTCCAGATTAAACATGATTTAATGTCTCGTGAAATGTAAGTACACATTGATGGCCTAAGACGTGAAACGAGCGGTTTGTGTGAGAAAACGAACAGTATTTATATCGTTTTTACCTTTTGCAATCACAGCCACGTCCAAGTGATCTGAGGGCATGGCCGCTTTGTAGCTGTGGTTACAAGAGGTAAAAACGATATGAATACTGTTTGTTTTCTCACACAAACCACTCGTTTCTGTGTCTTAGGCCATCAATGTGTACTTACATTTACGAGTCATTAAATCATGTTTAATTTGGACTTCTCTTTGCATGCTCTTTGAGGTGGTGACCATAGACCTCCATTATATTATATGAAAATACTGTGGAAACAAAGACACCTACATCTTGGATGCCCTTGAGGTAAGATAAAACATATCAACAATTAATTTCAAAGTGAACTATCCCTTTAAAGTGTATATGTGTCCTGAAGTGTACTTCAGCTCTCTTCCTCAAGAGGTCAGCAGAAGTGCACTAATATTCATCTCCTAGAAAACTGGCAAGAACACCACAGAACGGCTGCTGTATTTGACCTGCCACAACGGAAATAGAGAAATACTATGATTAATAATAATAAATTAAAATATCCATTTCAGTGTTTTTTTAACTATTGTATTACCTTCTAATCATTCTCTCTCTTTCTATGTGTGTGTGTGTGTGTGTGTGCACCTTTCAGAAGGTCATTGCAATGACATGTTCAACATGGTTCAGTCTTTTGTGCACAACAGTGTATGATCTCATATAAACACATGAAGCTGCAGCTTCTCCCTGAAACACATTCATGTTTGTAGACACATCTCAAACACTCTCATATCCTCCTGCAGTGTGGCATTTATACAGAAGACATGAAAATGAAACCCTAATAGCTTATTTCTTCATGCTGCGCACATGCACATGTATATACGGTCAGAAACACAATGCCTGCCACATCCAGACGGTTCTAATTATGTCTGACAGGAGATGCAATTTAGCGACAAATAAATCTAATGAAACCGGCGGTAATTATACTGGCATATGAACATAATTTCTCATGCAATTTCACAACAATATATTTTTTTCCCTCCACGAGCCTGTCGCCTGACGTTAACATGCATGCATGCTGTGAATTGGATGTGTCAGAGTTGAAACAGCCCTTGATCCTGCAGAAATGTCCCAGCTGGCCCCGGGCTCCCCTGGTCTATTCCAGGTAATCAAATGCTGCCGGCATGCAGGTTTCCGCATTAATTACATCTCTTAAGCGGCCTGTTCAAAGCCAGTGAATCATCCGGCAAGTTGAAGATAGAGTTTTTGAAGGTCACTTTCCTTTTTAGCTGGTGATCAATATCTGAAGCCTCTGGGCTCCATCCAGTTTCAGCCCAGCCGGAGACAGAGAGAGATGTTGGCTTCTGAAGAGTTTAAATATAGCATAGCATGAGAGTACACCAGTGCAGACGCTCAGAAGAAACAGCTCGCTAGATCTCAAACACACAAAAAGGTCCATTAGGTTCGTCTAAAGGTCAAAAGGTCTTATATGGAAACTGCACACATGGAATCACTTTTACTGAGGTTTAGTTTTGCTTTAACAGTGAGGAAATATCAAATATTTTTCATATAGGTTCAAATTAATGCCTTTAAAATAAGCATTATCATAAAAATTATATAGGCTATATTTTATTAGTGATACATTAATATATAGTGAACACATCAACATTTAATTACCAATATAAGTGGAAAAGTTACACATTGATCAAAGTCACCTTCAAAATGACACTGAATATAGAATAAATGTAACACTTTAATAGAAGGAACACTTATTCAATATTAACTATGTTTTTTGCCTCAAGAAACTTCTAATGCTTATTAATAGTTATTAAGCTAGGTGTTAAGTTTAGGTATTGGTGGATTAAAGGATGTAGATTATGATCATGCAGAATAAGGCGTTAATATGTGTTTTTAAGTACTAATTAACAGACAATATGTCCTAATAAGCTTGGACCCTAAAATTAAGTGTTACAGAATCACTGTACATTCATTTATTTTTTTTATAGCTACAGAACTGTACAGAATAAGTTTTTAGGAAATGAATAAAGATAATTGGTTTCTATTATAGAACCCAAATAATTCTGATTAACAAAAAATGTGTATTATGCTTGATTTAATCATCTTGAATTTACATTTTCACAGCAACATTAAATAAATGAGTCAGCAAATTAAAGTGATATTAAAATCCTTTGTTGAAATGCCATACTTTTGCTGCCAGCTATTTTGCTATGATGCACACATATGAAAAGCACAGATGATTTCAAAATGATATTTGTGTCTAATGATGTTTCTGTGAACTGGCACTGAACTTGTTGCGTGACCTGCACAACAACACTGCATGTACAGTATCAGACATGTTCAGAGATAGTATTAGATCGATCAATATTTGCTTCAAACTGGAGTTTTGCCAGCCAGTCTTCACACTAAGTCCAATGATTCTGTCTGACAAACAAGATTGTCTGTGCTGTGCAACAATCGATGCTGTCTGTATGCGAAATGAGCACTACAAAAACATCAGCTTCACTACTCAGACTATCTGGATGAATGCATGCCATGCTAGCTATGGGTGTGATTGTGAATATGCTTAACAACACCCGTTAGCTGGTCTACATCAGAAGATTAGGTTGTACAAAAGTTTTGAATGCTGTGTTTTGAAAACTTCATTCCAACGCAAGCGACGTTTGTTGTCATTGACGTCAAGCATGACGTAAGCGACAAGCAAGTGTAGTGAGATTTGATGATGGTTTTTAGCAGGATTAAAAATAAAAATAAAGTTAATTAAAAAATGAGCTGCTTCAGAAATATTTTCGGAGTCAGGCTGCGATATCAGAACGTTATAATAACTATTTTCTAGTAAAAGGAAAGTTGTTGTTTTTCCTCAAGGTGGCAGTCGGAGGTTCAAACATTCTCTCATTTGACCCATTTGTGCCGTATTTTACATCTATCAATTTAAAGGATTGGAAAGCGGAATACAAGTGCAAATGTTTCTGAAAGCCACCTTTATTTATTTATTTATTTCGCTTGGTTTCAAAGCTGTAGTAAACAGTAGCATAATGAAGATGAAAACGTCATCAGATATGAGACATAATTCAAATTATTAATCTCAGTTCATTTCAATAACGGTGGAGTTTAACTAATTCACCTGTAGCTAGCTCTACTGAATACAATAGTTATTTAGATAAATTCAGTTCAAGTTTTGATCTCATCCAATATCCCATTGTGAACTCTGATCACAAACATGATTGATCTATCTTGATAGCGCTGAGAAAAGTAGATGTGTGAAGAAAATTATGAAAAATAATTTACACCTAAATACTGATATCGAGAGTTTTTTTAATGGACATTTAACTTGAAAATTGACAGCGAAGAGTTCAAATTTAATTATTATGTAGATCTGACCAATTGAAGACAACTTCCGGGCATGTACGTAACGTTACCGCCCATTTTCAGTTTGCGCGGTATCTGCTCCAATATTTTGAAAGATGGGATATTAATAACTGTATTGGACCCACACAGCAAGTTCGTGAGTAAGCGATTTTAATCAATTTACATGTGAAGCAGTTTGTCAATCATTTTTGTTGTCATGATGTGTGTGTGTGCACAGCTAATCGGCAAAACAGCCATTAAACTACACTACAGTGGTTAAACTGAAGTGTGACTGTCTGAAATCGCATCCTCTCTAGAGTTAGTACTTATTTTGAATAAGAAATTACTTCAGTGCCGCTAAAAAGTACGTTCTATAGCCTATGGATGTGTGTAGTATAATTTATTTGTAACGTTAACTACCTTAGATATATATTTATGTAGTAACTATATTTACTGTGTTGTCCTTGTCACGTGACCTAACGTTACCAGTGTCAGTTGCGTTGCTTCACCGCCACGCACAAGTCCTCTCCTGAAGTCCTCTCCTGAGGCCTCATGGGATAGTCAAGTAGCTTTATCCCAATTTAGAGGGTGAATCCCATTGAGTTACTGTAATGTTTGTAGTTTTTTTTTTTTGAAAGTTATATTAAAAGTTGAAAGTCATGTCTGAAAACAAAACAAGGTTCACAAACTGTCTTAATATATTCATGGTCAATTTCTGAGAATAAACAACTAGCTGTATTTAATCAAAAAGCATGTCTAATTAATTAAAATCATGAAACTTATACAATACAATTATTAAACTTACACAACATACATTTTTTTCTGACACAAATTCTGTTTTCTCTGGTAATCAAATGAAGACATTTAATTTATTTTAATCATATGAAATTAAACTGTCAAACAACGTGTTGCACAATGAGCTTTACTCTTAAAATTAAAACATGGAAGAAAAAATGTTCCTTAAAACAGGAAAACCATTAAAGTTTTGATCATCGTTTATTTGTATTAGTGTTCATAATATTATTACATTAAGACATATCTAAATTCTACTGTACAACAATAATATAAGTGAGAGTTTGTGTTTATGACATGACGGTAGTTTTTCGTAAATGAAGTGGTTAAATGCTCCCGAAGTGACTTTCAGAGCAGATCTAGAGTCTGGAGAAGTTTGAGCATTTGTGTCCTCATATAGGCTTCACAAGCTTCAGTGTGTGTGTGTGTGTGTGTCTGTGAGAGGTATATTAAACTGCGCATCATCTGCACCATTCATCCACACAAACATGTAGGATTCGCATTTAAGAAGTCTTTTTGCAGTTTAATATTCACAAACACTATGAAGAGTTCAGATGCAAAAGCCTCTAAGTGCCATTTGAGATTTTCTTCTAGAATGTAAATTTTTATCAGGCTTGTATATTTAAGTTCAGTAATTTCTCTTAAATGACAATGAAGATTACCTATTAATTGTCATTTAAGTGAAATTACTGAACTTAAATATTCAAGCTTGATAAAAATGATCATTTTAGAAGAAAATTTCAAATGGCACTTAGAGGCCCTTGCATCTGAACTCTTCATTTATCACATTTTAATTTCAAGTGTTAATTTTCCTACCTAATTTTTTTTTTATATTTAGGAAAAATGTATTTATATCAAAAAATCAGTGAAATTCAGCGTTCTACAGTAAATTCCGTTTTTATGACTGGATTTTGCAATTTTATTCGCATTTTCTGCATCATGAAAATCATAGCCGCTAAAGTTACTACATGGAGCTCACGCGTCTGTTTTGTTTTTATATATATATTTTTGTCATTCTTTCAGGCGGGTGGAAGTCGATTTGCAATGGTAGGGGAAACACTGCAGATTTGGTTTTGTTGAATTTGCATCCAATCTGGCCCTTCAGAAAAAATCCTTATTGTTGAATTACACTGTACTGATGTTTAAAGGGTGGTTTACTGCTTTTTTCTTTACATGATTGTGTTGTATTCGAACATGAACATGTATTCGTGGTTTTTCTTTCTTTTTTAAGTCTTATTTTTCATAAATTTCACCTTTGTCAGCCGCGTTCTCCTCTGTCATTTGAAAGAACGGTTGACTTCCTGAGTCTGTGAAACCACTCCCTCAGAAACAGGCAGTGGGCTCAGATTGGTTAGTTTGGGCCGGTGTGTTGTGATTGGCTAAACTGAGTAGTGCATGTTGTCCAGATTGTTAACGCCCATTACCTTTACGAGCGAAAGTTGCATGAGTTGTTCATGTCAAATGTACATAATGGTGTCGATACTGCAGTATCATAGCCAGAATCAGACCCAGAAAGCGGCGATGAAGAGAGTCAAGCAGAACCTCCCCACGCACGGCTCTAACTAAACATTTCTGAATGGTAATTTGCCTATATATATTTTTTTTAACTTTACACACGTTTGTCTTACACAAAATTGCATCGAACTAACTGGCTACTACATACACAAACAGCGTTGGCATTGGTTTACATCCTTGATCAAATCGAAAAATAATGTCATATACATGAAAAATACATTTACAAAATTAGTACATACCAAATTCAGGTCCAAAATGTTTGTACGCGTTTGTCTTAGACACGAAATAGCATAACTAAGTGGCTATAAAGCCAGCACTGGCATTTGATAAAACTAAAACACAAGTCTAGGTCTGAAATTATACATGCAAATACATTTAAAATGATTAAGTCTTAGGCAGGTTGTGGCCCAACAACTGCTGCCTCTGGTTTTAAAGTTACTTCATTTTTTATTAACAGTTTCTTGTTGAATCCGGCATTGGATTCGATGGAGATTACGATCGACACATTTTTAGGAACATAATCAAACATAAATTGTATCCATTGTTGACGAACTAACGTCCGTGTGAAGCCTGAACACAGAACACCTGACAGCTGCGTGAACACAACACACTCGATGAGCCGCAGAAATATGGCCATGCCCTTTTTTGCATATTCCGGAGGGAGGGGACGGGTTGATGTAGATGTATGGGTTAGTGACGTCTAAAACCCAGCTTTAGTCCCAATTGAGTCGATTTGTATGCATTAAACTTCATGATTTTTAAAAGACGATATCTCTGCTTACACTGAGCTTTCAGTGCTGCAACTTTATACTGTTCATGCACCAATAGCAGAATTACACACTATTTAAATGAAAAAGGTGAAATCGCAATCAACCCCCCCTTTAATAGATCACCACTAGGGGACTATGGAATGAGACACTGCAGTTGTCAGCAATGACTTAGTTGACTGAGTCAGCATATTAAAATGCTGCTTTAATTGCTTGAATGAGAATAGATGCATGGCAATCCATTTCATGACATCTGTGTTTTCCAGAGGGTGGAGAACTGTGATGAAAAAACTAATTATGAGTTTTTGATGTAAATTATCACCATTTTGATGTAATAAACCTTGACTAACATTATAATTGGACTTCATGAAAGGTAATTGAATGATGCAACCTGACCCCTTTCGTTCCTGGTGAACTTTTACGTGGACGGCAGCCATGATGATTGAGATTGTTTGGGTGGGACGCAGGAAATAAGTTCTTTGGGTCAACGTGCATGCCATTCAAAACAAATCTGACCTGCAATGCTTTAGCAGAGAGACTCTTGAATTTTGCAACCAAAATGCAGTCAAACCAAAATGTATTCAGAGTCAGACACCTTCAACCCTTTCTCACATATCACAGTTTATTCGCTATAGTTTAGATAATGGTAATAAAATATGAGTCGAACTCGGTTGATATTTGACTGGTTTTGTCCGTGCCAAAATGTTTATAAATGTCACTGGTAGTCACTGTATGAGGAATTTGTGTGTATAATATGTTACAGTTTACTTTATTTGCTCTCCTCACTTACATAAATGAACTATGAGACCCCTTTACAGTTGGTAAAGCACGGTGGCGCTTTTATGTGGGCGGAGACTTAGGTGGAGGCAGAAACAAGCCCTCTGGCCGCTTAACTAATGCAGGTAAGCAAGTTTTTTAAGCTTGTTTTTTAACAATGACTGAAGAAAATCAGATTTTATCTTAATGTGTAAGGTCACTCAGTGTCCAGGACCACGATTATTATTTTCAAAAGTTAATTTTAACGGACAGAACCAGAATGGCCGACCCGTCAGCCGCCTACTTGCTCACACAGTGCATGGACAATCTGACAGGATTAAACGTTATGTTACCTCGGTTGAGTGGCCTGACTTCGAACACGTACCTTATTGAGAAACCGATCGTAAAGAGAAACTGAGGGCATATAAATCTTTAGATGCCTATAACTATGTGCTGAATGGTCATGTACAAGACTTGTGTGTACGATCTGCAGTTCTGCCGGAGCCAGCGCCGAGATGACGACAATGTAAACAGTGACATCACGGTGCGATTTTAATCATGTGAATATTTTCTAGAAATAAAAAGTCCAGATACAGCATATTAATTTTTCATTGATACTAGCACCAAACAACACAATACGATGATATTTAATAATAATAACAGTAATTTAAGCTCCTTATTATGTAGCCGAATCTGTGCAGGTTTGCATCTGCCGCCTCCAGTTTTCACTTTGTTTTGCCTCCAGCTCAGCGCCGTGACGTAACTGTGACGTCGACGCAAAGGGGTCTATACTGTCCTGCACACACTAGTAAAACAATATAAAACATACATCTGGTGTCTGAATAATTTTTGGTTTACCTGTACATGGCTATCGCATTATATTGTCTTAAGAAGCCATCAAGGGTAAGGCCATAAAAACAATATTTCAGATTATAACTTAAAGCAACACTGTGTAACTCTTTTAGTTTATTCTTAGCTAAAAACACAAAATATATGTGCTCATTAATGTATATTCGTTCAAGTAATAAAGTATTCTCGTGAGTGTATAATATGCCATTGAAAATACATACGGGTAAGGGGTTCTAATGTCGGTCGCCATGTTGCCCTTCCATCTTGAAAGTACATACGAGGGCTTGGAGCCAGAGGGGCGTAAGTGGCTTTTAACAAACTTTACAGGAGAGACAAAACAAAATTTTGACCACATTTCAATCACCTGTATTAATAACCTTAAACCACAAACATTCCAACCACAGGCATACCTACATGAATGAGTATTATTTAGGTAAAAAATGTATGGCATATATTAACACAATGACAATGTTCTAAAAAAATGTAAAATAAAAAAAGTCAAATATGTCAGATGCGCCTTTTTGTTGCTTTATTCAATACAGTTTATCTCAGATAGGTATTTTTGACACCATTGGATAGAGCTCACCAAGACCTTTATTTTGATATAAAGAACTCATATTCGCCCAAAATGCCACTTACGCCCCTCTGGCTCCAAGCCCTCGAAAGGACATCCCGTTAATTGAGCTTCGCCTTACACTTTACGTTCTAACACTTGGCATGGACAAGGTCAAACTGGAAGTCATCTTAATCTTGGACTACATTGGCCACCGTAGGAGTTAAAACTAAATCGGAATTGAGAGGAACAGAAACTAATATTCACTGGATGGTCATATACCTTTTCACCACTAGATGGGGGTAAAAATCACACAGTATTGCATTAACCATCTTTTAATGGATTCTTAAACTATTTAGTTAGTTTTAGATGGTAGATAGAAAAACCCTCCAAAGGTATTTTATGTGTGAACGAGAATTGTGTTGACATTATACTGTACTTTCATATATCTTTGAACCATTTGGCTCTTAGAAAACAGATCTCCACCCATATTTTACAGCGGCGTATTAAATTTGTTTTGAGGATTGACCTGAGTTAGGCCTTGTCCACATGGACACGGGTATTTATTTATGCTGTTCGTAAACGTAGTAACATTTTTGAAAACTAGGGGTGGGGGAAAAATCGAATACAGCATCATATCGGGAATATTTTCTGTGGCAATACTATACTGAATATCACGGGCGCCAAAGTCGAAAATATTTTGCATATTTAATTATAGAATTATCTGTGTTTCTTTCCGGTTTTCTTCATTGGTTTCTCTATTTTTCACTGCTTGGAGAACATAGGTTGAATCTGAAATCGCCCCCTAAACATTCATTCAAGTAAATTAGGCTTATTCCCTAAGTCCACTAATACTGTTCACTTGAAGGAGTGAATGAAAACAAGTGCGTGAATTTGGACAGCCGTAAGCGAGCTGTGGCTCCACGTTAATGCATGTGCAATGCGGTGGAGAGCACGCGAAGTATAACATTTTCTCACAAATGTTCATATTAAGACTTTATTTGAATAATTTTAGACAGCTCTTATGAGGACATTTTGCCAGTGTTTGTGTGTGTAATGATTTGTTCAAGCCCGAAAGAGAATACTGACGCGCATCTGTTCTGTAGTCTATGTGTGTGTGTAATGCAGGCAGGATTAAACGATACTGCGTAACTGCGTTAAAAGAAAAGTTTGTTCTGTGTGTGTGTGATAATACAGGCAGGATTGTTCGTATACTGGGTAATTGCGTTTAAAAATAGTTCTTGCGTTGCAGCGATGGGCAAGTGATGAAACCGGATGTTGCGACTAGACTCGCAACGCCGACTGTTGATAGCAAGCCTGGAGCTTACAACATTCATGTGAGAGGTCTCCTATTCAGAGAATAATTACGTCCTGTCCTGTGTCCTGAATGTTCAAGAACAAGTTTTTGCACTTCAGTTAATGTGTAGAAGATAATGTTTACAGAATTAAATGTGTCATTTAATTAAAGTAAGTTGAGCAGTCTTATTTTGCTCATTTTTTTGTGATGTCTTTGAATAATATGGGGAACATGAATCGCAATATATTGCTTGTATCGACAAATATATTGAGAATGACAATAATGTAAGAATCGTGGCCCAAAATCGCGATAATATTGAATCGTCACATTGTTGCCAATTCCCACCCCTATTGAAAACCCTTGCCAGGGTGAGGATCTTCAGAAACGCGAGTTTTTTTTTATTGCGACGTCAGAGATGTGTGCCGTTATCCGCTGTGTTTGACGTCAGATTGTGCGCAACGCCGTTATCCGCCTACAAGAACCGGTAATAACCTTTTGTTAGGCTTCTGATTGGCCAACTCGGCTTTACAGTTAGGGTTATATTGCCGCCTGCTGGTGTGGGATGCTCTTGACAGCACTTGATAGCGTGTTTTTTAAGATTTTTTTTAAACCGAGCATGTGTTCGGACAGGATTTTTGTTTTAACGCAGGAGGAAAAACTTGTGTGCCTTAGAGTGGAAGTAACTCTGTCGATGGTACATGGCACATACCACGTTTTCTCACGCCTTTCCCAACCCTTTGTGAGTTACAGACACGTAAAAACAACACCCCCGTCACTGTGTTTTCGTTGGGATAAGCAGAGAACGCGTCAGCACAAGTTCACGTCGACTCTCAAAGGGTTTTTTTCCCCGACCGCCTGTTTTTATCCTATTTCCTTGTTGCAAACTGTCAATCTAGCTCGTTTCTGACATGAAATGCATGGGTTTCAGTAAGCTTATCCGTTGGGAGTAGACAAAATCCATAGCACTTTGTTTTATTTTCTTAATTCATCTTTTCCTCTCTGAAATACAACATATATGGATCACATTGTACTGTTCACCCCAGCTGGGTTGCTTAAACACTGACATCCAGCCTGTTTTGCATCATGGTTTGCATTGATCACTATCATAGCGTGCTGAATATTTCATTAAGGATCCGTTCCTTTGCTGCATCCCTTTATTTGTTTGCAAAATCCTTATTTGGCCAGATTATACACTTGAATACCGCAATTCCTTTGAGCTAAGACAAGATGCTGATATTGTCTGACAGGCCACACTCATGTTGTTACTAAATTAGGCCGATCTGCATCAATATAATGGGTTTTGTGACAAGGCAAATAGCGTATCACAATGTTATTTTGTGCTGTTTGTGGCCCCATTACATCTGATTCAGTGGAAATGTGCAAATGCATTGAGGTGTGGAACACATTACATTTGGACAATTTTAGGAATCTGGAATCGCCCCCATCGTGGAGGTTATTTTTTTGTTGTTTTGTCTATCCTTTATGACTCCAGGGTTCATGCGCAAAGGTCACTGGCAAATGAGTGTTTGTTGTAACTTGTGCATCAGGATTGTGTGCCATTCAGAATTGAGATGAAAAATGAGAAGACATTCAGGAAGGATATAGAATTGTGATTGTAATTTGACAAAACGGAATGAAATTCAAAGACATACTGCAGTAACGTAAGTGTAGTTTTTAATAATGCATTTCAGTTTTCTGTATGTAATGTAATGTAATATGTAATAATGTAAGAGTTTTCTGTGACTCTTACTATGGAGAAAAAGATTTGTGTCTGCTTCTGTTTCATTTTGACTTTAAAAACCAGTGTTTGAAATTATGCATAGAAATTTAAAATAAGTTTATTTATTATTTGATTATAGAACTTTCATTTTTATCGACTACAAGGGAAGATTCATTTCCCAAAATGCTGAAATTTACTTTAGATATAAGTAAATTATATATAAATTACATTCATTCTGGGAAATTAGGCTAATATTTTTTGTTAGTTAAACCAACTGATCACTTTTTACAGTGGATAATCAATAGATTAATATTTTGATTCAGTGTTTTTTGGGTTATCTGTAAACTACGGAAGCTTGTTTCCGCCATCGAATGAAAAATAAAAAAGGTAATTGCAACTTTTTATCTCACAATTCTGACTTTATTTCTCAGAATTGCGAGATGTAAAGTCAGAATTGCGTAATATAAAGTCAGAATTGTGTGATATAAAGTTAGAATTCGTAGTTATAAAGTCAGAATTTTAGAGATATAAAGTCAGAATTGTGACATAAGTAGAATTGTATGAAAGTCAGAATTGTGTGATATAAAGTCAGAATTGTGTGATATAAAGTCAGAATTGTGATGTAAAGTCAGAATTACGTAATATAAAGTCAGAAATGTGAGATTTAAACTATTCTGAGGGGGAAAGTTAGTCTTTTTTCCCCTTAGAATTGGCCTGATACTTGCAATTGTGAGTTTATATCTACAATTCTGAGAAAAGATGTCAGAATTTCGACATATAAACTCGCAATTATATGTTAAAGTCAGAATTGCGAGATGTAAACTAAATAAGAAGTCAAACTTCTGTCTTTTTACTCAGAATTGCGACTTTATATCACGCAATTCTGCCTTTATATCTCGCAATTCTCACTTCATATCATGCAATTCTGACTGTATATCTCGCAATTCTGACTTTATAACACACAATTCTGACATTATAACACGCAATTGTGTGATAAAAATTCGCAATTATTATATTTTTATTCAGTGGGGAACAAGCTTCCAAGTGGACAGAAGAAATTTTAATTAGAAAAAAAATGCAGAATAAACTGAGCTAATGGATATTTCAGTTCAAGTCCAGTTTAACTCCATGTGTAGCTGTCCAGGTCAATTCAAGTTCACACTCACGGTTTATAAGCCGTTTATTCAATTCTGAATCAACTCATCCTTGGTTGGTTTAGATGCATCAGTGAGCCAGTTGATTACTTCATAAGCATTGGATTTGTCAATGTTTTCTGCTCTTCTATTCCTGATATGTGATGAAATTCCTCTGTTTTCTCAGGTGACAGTCTGGTATCCATTGAAGACGGACATCAGCGTAGGTTTGACGGCTCAGTTGAACTCTGCCCCTTGGTCTTTGAGATTTCCCTAACTTTGAATGTGGAAGCGGCCATTCAAACGACATTGACCACAAAAGCAAGCTCAATAATCTCGCTGTGTCCGGTGGCCTAAACCGAACTGTTTTCTGGCTCCTGGGTCCCCATCGACGAGGCATGTGATCCGAATGCCATTTGAAAAGCGTTGCAGGCCGGTTAAACCTCAGAGAGGTGTGGCGCTGCTTTAGTGTGCACAAACAATGGAGTGAATGAGCACTGTGTGGAATTAGAGCTCATTGTCAACGGTTTAGTAGGTTGTTCCTGAGCTGAGCCGCACACACAGCCTCGTCTTCTCCTCCGGCGAGTTGGAGCCAGATCTGCTGGTTTGGAAGGGGGTGGTGGGTGTGTATGTGACACATCATTGGCTTGGGCTGCACTTACAATCCGTCTCATCATTGTAAACCAACATGTAACCACACATTGGGCTGCTAACTACGCATGCAAGACACATTCTCTTCCTTGGAGTAACAACAAGCCAATGCGTGTAGATGTCCGACAGCCTCCTGTAGACGACAGCAAGAGTTTCTTCTGGCTCATTGGGCATCAGTGAAGGCACACAGGTGAGTTTCTCTATCTAGTCTCAGGCACATTGATATCTGTATCTCTTCCAACACTGTAAGTTGATATTGTCATTCGTTGAGGGATAGTATTTCCTTGTTGTGGTAGCGGTTGAATTGGGTTGGCTTGGTGTCTTGAAACGTAACATCACTTAAAAATGTATGGACCTCCCTTTTAAAGATGCCTTAACTGATGTGATCCTGTGAGGTTTCTCAGTTGTTAGTTTTAGCAAATAAACCCCTGCTTTTATAAAGGTATTGAGTTGATACACTCTTAAATGCATTTTCTCTCATGGGATCTATGGTTTCATGAGTCTTTCCATTGCACTGAAGGATCTTTGTAATGGAAAGTTTATTTTGTTTCATTATTAAAATGTTCTTCACACCAAGATAAAAATGTTTTTTTTAAGATATTGTCCCTGAAAGTTTCTTTGGGGAACACGCAATTGCTCTTCAGTTGCATTGCTGTGAAAACTTTATTTTTAAGAGTCTATGAGTCTTGATGTTACGTTCATAGGTTCTTTCAATAAGTATATTACATTACATTGATGGTTTCCTAAAGAACTACTGAATAAAAGTTTTTATTTTGGTGCAGAAATTGATAATGAGTAGATCCTACAGTCGTTGGTAATTCTTTTGGAAGAACCATTTTTGGCCTTAACGGGATTTCATTTCAGATCATTTTTGGTTTATAGGTTCATGAAAAACATTGATAGACTATAATATTATAATGCAGATTTGTTGTGTGTGTGTGTCTTACAACTGGAACCTTTTATTTTACATTCACTTAAAAATGTGCTTATTTGTCTTCAGGGCACATAGTAATACATAGTAATTTAATCATATAGGGTGTCACGTTGAAGTATGTCACCTAAAGTCTTTGACGTAAAGACGTTTGTACACACAGTGGCCTCAAAAGGTGTTTGGACACTTCAGTCTCAATTATAAAGTCTGAAAGAGCCAGACCGATATATCGGCATGCCGATATTATCGGCCGATATTAGGCATTTTTCAAACTATCGGTATCGGCAGTTATAATGGCCGATAAATGAATATTTCAAAAATAAAATAAAAATGGACGAAACACGCTTGAACCATGTCATGAGTGTTGGAGTTGTATAGTTTGTCCACCAGAGGGCGCTCTACACCGTTCCTGTTGGCAACACTCGTTGAGTTGGTCACGAGACATACATTGCTTGAATAACAATTAAAAGATCATCCCCATCAGTTCTCTTAACTCAAATAAGCATGACATAATTTGTGACTATCATGTCCAGTTTTGCTGCTGTTAAATAAGCCGAGAGTGTAGCGGAATTAGCTAGTAATAGTTACGTTACGTTGTTACAGTGTAGTTGACTGACTGTCCTTTCAACTTTTGACAATGTGACTGAAGTATTTCTTTAATAGCACGTGACAGTTATAGCAATGATGCGTATCATCTCTCCATTGGCCTGTTATATTGAAAATGTATATTCTACAATTTGCAGTATGACGTTATCCATTGCTAAATTATGGCTCATCATAGACTCAGCGAACTACAAAGCTAGCTAATGCCACCATCATCAGTCTCTGCTGTTGTGACAATAAAAGAAACAAGTTTCTTTTTAAAATGCATTATCATTATTTTAGTTAAAACTCATAAATAACTACAAATAACTAATGTTAGGGAAAATCTGTTAATGTTTTGTTGCGCTTTTCTGAAATAAAAATAAATAAATAAATAATTCCGATATATTGGAATATTGGATTTTAAAACCAAAAAAATATTTGTATCGGTATCGGCCTTCAAAATCCTTTATTGGTTTGGCTCTACAGTGGCCTCAAAAGGTATTTGGACACTTCAGTCTCAGTGATAAAGTCTGAAATTCATTCTATTTGTCTCAATGTCTTTGCATCATCTGGTGTTTTTAGTGAATGTATGAAGTCAATTCTCCTGAAGTTCACACAGGCGTCCTAGTAGAGGAACCACATGTAGAGAATCACATTAAATATGAACAAGATCTGCTAACCACAAACATACCCAAAGTCACACAGTACCGTCTTTACTTTACTGATCATTGATTTATAATTCAAAACCTCTTTTGTGAAATGGTCCTGCTCCCTTCTTTAAAATAAATGCCAATTTTTTTTGATAGTTTATCTTATGTAAACATTCTGACACTTGTGTGATTTATGTAACCAAACACTCTTTGGGGCCACTGGAAGTTCAAGTGCAAAACAGTAGTGACTTTCTTTAGGGTGTAGTGTTGCTGTTTTATAATGAAAAAGCTCTTCTCTATATCAGTGTCAGTGTTTCTGAACTCCTGAAACGCCTCCATTGTAGTCTTGAGTTTCTTCAGGGAACGAACACGCCACAACATTCCTAATGTAAATAATTAATATGCAGAATAAAGGGCGGGGTTGAGTTAGTGTTGAAACTGGAGGTTACGGAAAGGGGCGGGACAACACACTGATCCAGCCGACCAATCAGAGCACAGTGTGCTTTCAGAAGGTGGAGCTTCAAACAAGTGCGTTTTTATGTTTCCGTCATTATCATCGTAGTTCAACGAGTCTGTGTTTCCCGAAAACATAGTTCCAACAAACATTCGCGAAACGGCACTGCAAAATTGTATGTTTGGAACGACAGCTCTCGATCTGTGGTGAGAAGCAGAGTTTCTAGTTTGCATGATGTGGACTCAATAAATCCTTATCTTGAGCCAAATAAGCAAACTGACATTCAGTACAGTCTATAGAGATTTAAAGCAGCGTTTTTGACGTGTGCGCATGTGCGAACATTATCTACTATGTGAGGATGAGCCAATGATTGAGTCTGGAAAAAAAGCAAAATATCTGTGAAAAATGGGAAGAATGTGTTAACTTTGTTCTGCATAGGTTTGTTTGGAAGTCGCACAGGTTATCCAATTACCTGATCTTTTAGATCAACATGACAATCGCAAAAATGCAAAACAATTAGTCTCTGATTGTAAGACTGACTAATTACAGCATTCTGAGCAGTTATCCTCATTTGTGTCATGCTTCCTGCTTCTCTGACGTAAATATGTAAAACCTTCTTGAAATACCTGTTTGATCCATTGCAACAGTACTTTTTTTCAACTCAATGACGTCTCTAAAACCTTATGATATGTTCACACACACCCATTGTAACACTGTCCCTCTTGACTAAAGGTTTGAAATAGTTCTTATTTTAAATGATTTAATAGCCTATATGAGTTACACACTCTGTTGCTTTGCTGCATAGCTGTGTAACCAAGAATGCATGAAATGCATGAACAACCATACAGTTTAAGAGCATTGCTTACAAAACATAGCAGTTACAGGAAAGCAATGGAGCTCGTTCATTGGCTCCAGGTTAAAGAGTATGTTTTGTATATAATGATAACATTTCAATGCATGCAGCATCTATGTATATGCACATGCATGTCACAAATGTAAATAAGCTGGTCCCAGACATTTCATGTTTCAGTGATGTCAGGAGTAATTACCAGTGTAAAACCTTCTTCAAGTGTCTGTGATTTCACATGGTTTATTCTGTGTTTCAGCCTGCACATCTCAAACATGAAACGTGATGTGTTGATGATTACAATCCAGAGAAGACAGTCTCACAAAGCTATCATTAGCCGGCTCCTTCTGCGAGAAGGAGTTGCATTTTTGCATGGGATGGAAAAGCCTGCATCAGTTTTTCCAAAATAATGCATCAGGTTTTGACAGAGAGAAGCTCCGTTGAGGAAATCAGAGATGTTTTCTGTAGTCCATTAGACGGCTGTTGGAGAAGTTGTGGGATTGTGAGGTCAAATGTCTGATCAGAGCTTTCCACGTTGGTCTCTGATCAGTTTCTCAGGCAGAGTTTGTTGGGCTTTGAAGCACATCACAGATTCACAGCACAGCGATCTGTCTTTGTGCAGAAAAAGTCCTTTTTTTGAAGGTTTGCTGGCTGCAGTCCTTCAGATTTACCCATCATGCACCAGGAACTACAAAGACCGTTTTTACTGGCCATTTAATCACTTGTGACCTCAATTAAACAGTATGAATTTAGCATTTAGATCATGGTCTGGTTTGGCATTAAGTCTGTGAAATTAAGTATATTTAGTCGGATTATAAATAAAGTCACGGGAGTTATAAAATAGTGTGCAACAAATATAGTGCATGGATTATGTAGGCTATGCTATAACTATAAGCAAATAAACCAAACAAACAACAAAAAAAAGTTAAAATAGAGGCCTAAATGTTACATTTTCATTAATAAATTAATTTAAATTTCATTGAAGTTGAACCTAAAATCAGTCTGTGAAGTTTAACGAGACTTGCTTGTTGTCAGAATATGCTAAATCAAAATACTTGTGGGACTTTCTAACATACAGATATGAATATAACCATGAAATGTAAGGAAAAAACATTTCAGAACCTGTCAAATCATGCTTTTGTATGAAGCTTTTTTGGATCATGTTTTCTTGCATGTTTTTTCACTCTGTGCATCTTCCACTATTCCATATGCATTTTGTCCAAGCAGATTTGTTGTCAATTATTTTTATCGATTTTAAAGGGGGGTTAACTGGGTGCAATATAACATCTTATGGGGTGCAATATAACATGTATTTGTGGTTTTCTTTTTTAAAAAGTCCTTATTCTTCATAAACTTCACCTTTATTGTCAGCCGCTCTCCTCTGTCCCCTGACGAGCGGTTACTTCCTCAGAAACACGCGGTGGGCTCAGATTGGTTAGTTTGGGCCGGTGTGTTGTGATTGGCTAAACTGTCGCTCACGTTGTCTGGAAGGTTAACGCCCGTTACCTTTACGGGCACGCTCATGAGCTCCGGTCCAGATGTAAATATGTGTCGAACTGCAGTTTCAGTTTCAGGCCGAATCAGAATGAGAAAGCTGTGATGAAGAGAGTCAAACAGAACCTCAACACACACGGCTCTTACTAAACGTTTCTGAATGATAATTTGCTACATTTTTCAACTTAATGCACGTTTGTTTTACACAATAGCATCTGACTGGCAACAATAGCAACTGACTGGCTACTAATGTGATGCTCAAACAGCGTTGGTAAGTTTACGTTCTTGATCACATCGAAAATAACGTCATAAAACATATTTACATGAAAAATACATTTCAACATTAGTACTTATACAAAATTCATCACTCACTAGCCTATAGTGGCAATAAAGCCAGCGCTGGCATTTGAAAAAAAATAAAACACAAGGCTTCCGTCTGGAATAATACATGCAAATACATTTAAAATGATGAAGTCTTAGCCTACTTACAGATTGTGGCCACAACAACTGCTGCCTCTTGTTTTAAAGTCAGATCTGCTTCATGTTTAGTAACAGTTTATTGTTTAATCCGGTGCTGAACTCGTGGAGATTCTGGAAGCTGTCTTCCGTAAAATGCGCAGCACAGACAGCTAGATTGCGATCGTCACTTTCAGGAACATAATCAAACATAAATTGTATCCATTGTTGACGAAGTATAGTGTCCGTGGGAAGCCCGAGCACAGAAGACCTGACAGCTGCGTGAACACAACTCACTCGACGAGGAGCTGCTGAAATATGGCCATGCCCTTTCCTGCATATTCCGGAGGGAGGGGTTGATGCAAATGTGTGGGTTAGTGACGTACCATAACCCAGCTGTAGTCCAAAACGAGTCGTTTCTGTAGGCAATTATACTTCCTGATTTTTAAAAGACGATATCTCTGCTTACATTGAACTTTCAGTGCTACAACTTTGCAGATACTGTTCATGCACCAACAGCAACATTACACACTATTTACAATCAAAAAAGTGAAATCGCAGTAAACCCGCCCTTTAATCAATTTGACCAATTAGTTGTTGCAGCCCTAGTGTCCAGTATGCAGCTATGTTGTATTGAAAATAATAATGGTTATTATTTTGCAATTTAACGTTTTATGTTATTTGTAGTGTAAGTTTTATGTTATTTGTAGTGATCCTTAAAATAGGCATTCTATATTTTGATTTATGCAATATTATATATTATACAATGAAAATGCTGAAAAAGTGTGAATCACTTGAAAACCCTTGAAAAGTGCTTGAATTTCACTCTCAAAAGTTTGTACGAACCCTTAAATGAATAATATAAAAACATTGAGCTATTTCTGGTACAATACCATGGTTACAGTTTGAGTTGCTACATTAAATCCATAGTGAATGTTGGTGAATGTTTGAATGCTTCTCGCAGCGATGTTATTAATAATACTGTGATGTATTTGAACACTTTCTCACTTGATCTTAGGACTGTGCAATATAGCAAAAAATATATATATATATATAATGTTGGGTATCGATAATTATTGACTTTTTTTATAACCATTTTTATAATGACAAGTAGAAAAGTTTGAATTTAAACCACAGTTTTTATTTATTTATCCACATTAATAAAGCAAAAAACAAAACTATATTAGTTTTAGCAGTCAAAAAAAAAAAATTAAACAAAGATATCTTTGGTTCATTCATGACACAATGTTTCTCCTGGTTTTCACGTCAGCGCTGCTTGATCTGATAGAGATCTGCGGTTAATAATGGAGAAATTTGAATGCTACCAGACCAGTACCAATCTCGGAACCAGACCCACGCGTTAGCGATCTCGGGTCCATACTCACGCAGTAGCGATCTCAGGACCAGACCCGCGCAGTAGCGATCTCAGGACCAGACCCGCGCAGTAGCGATCTCAGGACCAGACCCGCGCAGTTGCGATCTCGGGACCAGACCCGTGCAGTTGCGATCTCGGGACCAGACCCGCGCAGTAGCGATCTCGGGACCAGACCCGCGCAGTTGCGATCTCGGGACCAGACCCGCGCAGTGGGGTTCTCGGGACCAGACCCGCGCAGTGGCGATCTCGGGACCAGACCCGCGCAGTGGCGATCTCTGGACCAGACCCGCGCAGTGGCGATCTCTGGACCAGACCCGCGCAGTGGCGATCTCTGGACCAGACCCGCGCAGTGGCGATCTCGGGACCAGACCGCGCAGTGGCGATCTCGGGACCAGACCCGCGCAGTGGACCGGACAGACCCGCAGTGCGATCTCGGGACCAGGCGCGCGGTGGCGATCTCTGGAACCAGACCCGCGCGGTGGCGATCTCGGGGACCAGACCCGCGCGGTGGCGATCTCGGGACCAGACCCGCGCGGTGGCGATCTCGGGACCAGACCCGCGCGGTGGCGTCTCGGGACCAGACCCGCGCGGTGGCGATCTCGGGACCAGACCCGCGCGGTGGCGATCTCGGGACCAGACCCGCGCGGTGGCGATCTCGGGACCAGACCCGCGCGGTGGCGATCTCGGGACCAGACCCGCGCGAGTGGCGATCTGCGGGACCAGACTCCGCGCGGTGGCGATCTCGGGACCAGACCCGCGCGGTGGCGATCTCGGGACCAGACCCGCGCGGTGGCGTTCTCGGGACCAGACCCGCGCGGTGGCGATCTCGGGACCAGACCCGGCGGTGGCGTTCTCGGGACCAGACCCGCGCGGTGGCGTATCTGGGGACCAGACCCGCGCGGTGAAAATGCTGAAAAGTGTGAATCACTTGAAAACCCTTGAAAAGTGCTTGAATTTCACTCTCAAAAGTTTGTACGAACCCTTAAATGAATAATATAAAAACATTGAGCTATTTCTGGTACAATACCATGGTTACAGTTTGAGTTGCTACATTAAATCCATAGTGAATGTTGGTGAATGTTTGAATGCTTCTCGCAGCGATGTTATTAATAATACTGTGATGTATTTGAACACTTTCTCACTTGATCTTAGGACTGTGCAATATAGCAAAAAATATATATATATATATATAATGTTGGGTATCGATAATTATTGACTTTTTTTATAACCATTTTTATAATGACAAGTAGAAAAGTTTGAATTTAAACCACAGTTTTTATTTATTTATCCACATTAATAAAGCAAAAAACAAAACTATATTAGTTTTAGCAGTCAAAAAAAAAAAATTAAAACAAAGATATCTTTGGTTCATTCATGACACAATGTTTCTCCTGGTTTTCACGTCAGCGCTGCTTGATCTGATAGAGATCTGCGGTTAATAATGGAGAAATTTGAATGCTACCAGACCAGTACCAATCTCGGAACCAGACCCACGCGTTAGCGATCTCGGGTCCATACTCACGCAGTAGCGATCTCAGGACCAGACCCGCGCAGTAGCGATCTCAGGACCAGACCCGCGCAGTAGCGATCTCAGGACCAGACCCGCGCAGTTGCGATCTCGGGACCAGACCCGTGCAGTTGCGATCTCGGGACCAGACCCGCGCAGTAGCGATCTCGGGACCAGACCCGCGCAGTTGCGATCTCGGGACCAGACCCGCGCAGTGGGGTTCTCGGGACCAGACCCGCGCAGTGGCGATCTCGGGACCAGACCCGCGCAGTGGCGATCTCTGGAACCAGACCCGCGCAGTGGCGATCTCTGGACCAGACCCGCGCAGTGGCGATCTCTGGACCAGACCCGCGCGGTGGCGATCTTGGACCAGAGCCCGCGCGGTGGCGATCTCTGGACCAGACCCGCGCGGTGGCGATCTCGGGACCAAGACCCGCGCGGTGGCGGTCTCGGGGACCAGACCCGCGCGGTGGCGATCTCGGGACCAGACCCGCGCGGTGGCGATCTCGGGACCAGACCCGCGCGGTGGCGATCTCGGGACCAGACCCGCCGCGGTGGCGATCTCGGGACCAGACCCGCGCGGTGGCGATCTCGGGACCAGACCCGCGCGGTGGCGATCTCGGGACCAGACCCGCGCGGTGGCGTTCTCGGGACCAGACCCGCGCGGTGGCGATCTCGGGACCAGACCCGCGCGGTGGCGCGTTCTCGGGACCAGAGCCCGCGCGGTGGCGATCTGGGGACCAGACCCGCGCGGTGAAAATGCTGAAAAAGTGTGAATCACTTGAAAACCCTTGAAGAGTGCTTGAATTTCACTCTCAAAAGTTTGTACGAACCCTTAAATGAATAATATAAAAACATTGAGCTATTTCTGGTACAATACCATGGTTACAGTTTGAGTTGCTACATTAAATCCATAGTGAATGTTGGTGAATGTTTGAATGCTTCTCGCAGCGATGTTATTAATAATACTGTGATGTATTTGAACACTTTCTCACTTGATCTTAGGACTGTGCAATATAGCAAAAAATATATATATATATATAATGTTGGGTATCGATAATTATTGACTTTTTTATATAACCATTTTTATAATGACAAGTAGAAAAGTTTGAATTTAAACCACAGTTTTTATTTATTTATCCACATTAATAAAGCAAAAAACAAAACTATATTAGTTTTAGCAGTCAAAAAAAAAAATTAAACAAAGATATCTTTGGTTCATTCATGACACAATGTTTCTCCTGGTTTTCACGTCAGCGCTGCTTGATCTGATAGAGATCTGCGGTTAATAATGGAGAAATTTGAATGCTACCAGACCAGTAGCAATCTCGGAACCAGACCTACACGTTAGCGATCTCGGGTCCATACTCACGCAGTAGCGATCTCAGGACCAGACCCGCGCAGTAGCGATCTCAGGACCAGACCCGCGCAGTAGCGATCTCAGGACCAGACCCGCGCAGTTGCGATCTCGGGACCAGACCCGCGCAGTTGCGATCTCGGGACCAGACCCGCGCAGTAGCGATCTCGGGACCAGACCCGCGCAGTTGCGATCTCGGGACCAGACCCCGCGCAGTGGGGTTCTCGGGACCAGACCCGCGCAGTGGCGATCTCGGGACCAGACCCGCGCAGTGGCGATCTCCTGGACCAGACCCGCGCAGTGGCGATCTCTGGACCAGACCCGCGCAGTGGCGATCTCTGGACCAGACCCGCGCGGTGGCGTCTCGGGACCAGAACCCGCGCGGTGGCGATCTCGGGACCAGACCCGCGCGGTGGCGATCTCGGGACCAGACCCGCGCGGTGGCGATCTCGGGACCAGACCCGCGCGGTGGCGTTCTCGGGACCAGACCCGCGCGGTGGCGATCTCGGGACCAGACCCGCGCGGTGGCGTTCTCGGGACCAGACCCGCGCGGCGGCGATCTCGGGACCAGACCCGCGCGGCGGCGATCTCGGGACCAGACCCGCGCGGCGGCGATCTCGGGGACCAGACCCGCGCGGCGGCGATCTCGGGACCAGACTCGCGCGGCGGCGATCTCCGGGACCAGACCCGCGCGGCGGCGATCTCTGGGACCAGACCCGCGCGGCGGCGATCTGGGACCAGACCCGCGCGCGCGCGGTGCTGGACCAGACCCGCGGCGGCGGCGGTCTGGACCAGAGCCGGCGGCGGCGGCGATCGGGACCAGACGAGGGCAGCGGCGATCTCGGGACCAGACCGAGGGCAGCGCGATCTCGGGACCAGACCCGCGCAGCGGCGATCTCGGGACCAGACCCGCGCGCGGCGATCTCGGGACCAGACCCGCGCGCGCGGCGATCTCGGGACCAGACCCGCGCGGCGGCGACTCTCGGGACCCAGACCCGCGCAGCGCGATATCTGGGGACCAGAGCCCGCGCAGCGGCGATCTGAGGGACCAGAGCGAGGCAGCAGCGGTATCCGGGACCAGACCCCGCTGCGGCGCGACTCGTGGGACCAGTCCGCGCGCGACGACGTCTGGGACCAGACCCGCGCGGCGCGACTCGGCAGCAGATCCGCGGCGGACCGGAACCAGACCCGCGCGGCGGCGACCTCGGGACCAGAGCCCGCGCGGCGCGATCTGTGGGCACCAGACCCGCGCGGCGCGTCGCGGTGTGGACCGAGACCGCGGCGGCGATCTGGCGGGACCAGACCCCCGCGCGGCTGCGATCTCGGGACCAGACCCGCGCGGCGGCGATCTCGGGACCAGACCTGCGCCGCGGCGATCTGACGGGGAACCAGAGTCACGCGCGGCGGCGATGCTGGGACCAGACCCGCGCGGCGGCGATCTGGGACCAGACCGCGCGCGCGCGCGATCTGGGACCCAGGACCCGCCGCGCGCGGCGCGATCCGGGACCAGATCCCGCGCGGCGGCGCGTCTCCGGGACCAGACCCGCGCGGCGGCGTACTCGGGACCAGACCCGCGCGGCGGCGATCTGAGGAACCAGACCCGCGCGGCGGCGATGCTCGGGACCAGAGTTCCGCGCGGGCGGTGATCTCGGGACCAGACCCGCGCGCGCGCGATCATGGGACCAGACGAGGGCAGCGGCGCGATCTCGGGACCAGAGCCCGCGCAGCGGCGATCTCGGGACCAGGGCGAGGGCAGCGGCGATCTCGGGACCAGACCCGCGCGGCGGCGTTCTGGGGACCAGAGCCTCCGCGCGCGGCGACGTGTGGGGACCCAGAGCCCGCACGGCGGCGCTCTGGGACCAGAGCCCGCGCGGCGGCATCTCAGGGACCAGAGCCCGCGCGGCGGCGATTCTCGGGAGCCAGACCCCGCGCGGCGACGTGCTCGGGGACCAGACCCGCAGCGGCGGCGGTCTCGGGACCAGAGTCCCGCGCGCGGGCGAGCGGAGCCAGACCCGCGCAGACGCCGATCTGGGGACCAGGACAGCGAGCAGCGCGATCCGGGACCAGAGCCCGCGCAGCGCCGATGTCGAGGGACCAGACGCGGGCAGCGCGATCGATCGGGACCAGACCCACGCAGCGGCGATCTGGGAGCCAGACCCCGCAGCCGGCGATCTGCGGACCAGACCCGCGCAGCGGCGATCTCGAGGACCAGACCCCGCGCAGCGGCGATCTGAGGGACCAGACCCGCGCAGCGCGATCTCGGGACCAGACCCGCGCAGCGGCGATCTGGGGACCAGACCCGCGCAGTGGCGATCTCTGGACCAGACCCGCGCAGTGGCGATATCTGGACCAGACCCCGCAGTAGCGATCTCAGAGAACCAGAGCGTGCGCAGTCAGCGATCTCAGGACCAGACCCACGAAATCTCTGGCCTATGTCTGCTCCGTTCCTCTGTTCTGCTCCAATTTTGATCTGTTGATTGCAGTACGAAAAGAGGCTTGTTATAATGAAGTTTGTTATATCTCCTTAGTCCTCCGAAGATCCTGAAAAAAGTCTAGCTCAGAGAACCTTTAATCACAGCTGTCAATCATGCAATGTTACGACTACCGCTTTCACAGCATGACGAACCAACTGAAAAAAAAAAACTTATTTAAAATCAGACCCTTGAGTTAGCCTTCATCAGCATGATAAAAAATGAATGACAGAAACCATCTTTGGAAAAGAGTATTTGAAGTGTAATGTAATTGTTTCAGTTGGTTTCAGGTCCTGTTGAAGAACACTGTGAGGCGGGGTTTATGACCTATACTGAGGACCAGCCACCGGGGGTCGATTGAGACGCTTTGGCTTCACTTTTCAGGGCTTGTGCAGCACGCTGGCCCAAACTTGATAAAAGGTCCGCAAGCACAAAATCATGACTAGCGCAGTTTCATTCCGCATACATTTGCCATTTTTATTCAGCCTTGTGATGGTCTGCGCTATCTTTAACTTCTCGCAGTCCCTTTAAGAATCGATGTTGAAATGGAGAGCGCAGTTCACTGGTTGCATAAATATCATTGATAAATACGATACCATTTTACCGCCTGCTCATCTGAACTTGTTACGTGATTTGAATCGTGCCCACAAGCTCAAATGAGAAGCGTGGTTTCATTTCGTTTGCTTTTTGATGTAAATTACATTTTTGAAGAATCGACAGCCTTATCAGTTGGGCAACATGGTGGTGCACCAGTGCAAAATTTAGTCACGTCGACTGAAAAAAAAAGGTAGAAAAAAGCGACCATTTGGTCATAGTCGACCCTGACAGCAGAGTAGTATTATGCAACCACATATGCAATAGAGCCAGACTGGTATATCGGCAGGCCGATATTATCGGCCGATATTAGGCATTTTCCAAATTATCGGTATCGGCAGTTATAATGGCCGATAAATTAATATTTCAAAAATAAAATGGACGAAACACGCTTGAACCATGTCATGAGTGTTGGAGTTGTATAGTTTGTCCACCAGAGGGCACTCTACACTGCCCTGTTGGCAACACTCGTTGAGTTGGTCACAAGACATACATTGCTTGAATAACAATTAAAAGATCATCCCCATCAGTTCTCTTAACTCAAATAAGCATGACACAATTTGTGACTATCATGTCCAGTTTTGCTGCTGTTAAATAAGCCGAGAGTGAAGCAGAATTAGCTAATAATAGTTACATTGTTACAGTGTAGTTGACTGACCTGTCCTTTTAACTTTTGACTGAAGTATTTCTTTAATAGCGCGTGACAGTTATAGCAATGAGACATATCTCTCTCCTTGGCCTGTTATATTGAAAATGTGTGTTTTACACTTTGCAGCATGACGTTATCCATTGCTGAAATTATGGTCATCATAGACTAGCTAACCACAAAGCTAGCTAATGCCACTATCATCAGTCTCTTCTGTTGTGACAATAAAAGAAAAAAGTTTCCTTTTAAAATGCATTATCATATTATTTTAAATGAAACTCATAAATAACTGAATGTTAGGGAAAATCTGTTAATGTTTTGTTGCGTGATTTGGAAAATAAATAAATAAATAAAAATAAAAATATCGGCCGAACATATATTGGCATATCGTATTTTAAAACCAACAAATATTTGTATTCGATATCGGCCTTTAAAATCCTTTATCGGTCGAGGCTTCTGATGAAGAGAGTCAGAACAGAACCTCAACACACACGGCTCTTACTGAAACGTTTTCTGAATGATAATTGCTAATTTTTTTAAAAATTTGTATTACACAATGGCATCTGACTGGCAACAATAGCAACTGACTGGCTACTAATGTTATACTCAAACAGCGTTGGCAAGTTTACGTTCTTGATCAAATCGAAATAACGTCATAAAACATTTATACATGAAAAATACATTTACAACATTCAGTACTTATACAAAATTCATCACTCACTAGCCTATAGACCATTTCACAAGATGTAAAGCAACATGGTTCCAGAAACACTTCCCTGTTTCAGTTTTGTAACTGTTTCTTTATTGCACATGTAATAAAACATTTTAAAGATGTTTGTTTAACTTTTTGATTCAATTTTAAATCTTCTGTTGGTTGTATTTTATCCAAGCTTTTATGTAGTGTTAAAAAACTGAAACAGGAAGTGCTTCTGGACCAGTGTTGTTTACATCTTGTGAAATGGTCTATAGTGGCAATAAAGCCAGCGCTGGCATTTGGAGAAAATAAACACAAGGCTTTGTCTGGAATTATACATGCAAATACATTTAAAATGATGAAGTCTTAGCCTACTGACAGATTGTGGCACAACAACTGCTGCCTCTGGTTTTAAAGTTGGATCTGCTTCATGTTTTAGTAACAGTTTCTTGTTGAATCCGGTGTTGAACTTCGTGAGATTTGGAAGCTGTTCTTCGTAAAATGCGCAGCACAGAGAGCTAAATTACGGATCGTCACTTTCAGGAACATAATCAAACATAAATTGTATTTATTGTTGATCAAAGTACAGCTGTCCATAGGATGTCCGAGCACAGAAGACCTGACAGCTGCGTGAACACAACTCTACTCGATGTGCTGGATGCTGGAGCTTGCTGAAAAATGCGCATGCACTTTTTTGCATTTTCCGGAAGGGAGTGAGTGTATGCAAATGTGTAAGGTTAGTGACGTACCATAACCCAGCTGTAGTCCCAATCTAGTCGTTTTGTAGGCAATTATCTTCCTGATTTTTAAAAGACGATATCTCTGCTTACACTGAACTTTCAGCGCTGCAACTTTGGCAGATACTGTTCATGCACCAACAGCAACATAAAATGAAAAAAGTGAAATGGCAGTCAACCCCCCCTTTAATTTCGACACCCTTAGTCCCCACATAGAAAACTCTTATCTTGACTGTATTTTGAGGCATAATTCTTCACACACACTGTCATTAGTGTAGATCTCGGTCCTGGAGTCACTTTCACCTTTTCCAGCTTTTTGAGAAACCCCCCCCCATTAAACTAACAGCGTCACAAGTAGGCTTGATTAGGTGTGATTTTACATGAAATGGCAGAGGCGGATTCGGCACATAGACACTGATTAAATGATTTTGCATTTTGAAAACTTTTGAAGGCTTATTTTGCTCTGAAGTTGCACCTTGCCGAGATAAACCACTGGATTAGAAACCCAGAGCAGACACAGGCGTCTAAATGAGTGTCCGAAGGTGATGACGTTACATGTCACCTGAAGTGACGCATGTCAGTGCCTTACAAAAGATTTTCATGTAAGTTAACAGTCTGAGTGAACAGGGAATGGAGAGTGTCATTATATGATAACTCCAGGCAAAACAGGTTCAGAAGTGAAATCGAAGACTGTCTTCGTCTGATTAGTTGTGAGAGTGTTTGGAAAGTAAGCTACTGTCTGAGTTTTGCAGCTTCCCACAGGAGGAAAAATCTTTTTAATACCTCTGTTGTTTCTTCTACACAAAAATGAGATTAAAGGGAGTCAATCGTCTAAAAAATGACAATTCTTTCATCATTAACTCACCCTCATGCTGTTATTCCCACCTGACTTTTTCTTCTTTAGTGGAACACAAAAGTTTAGCAGAACGTCCTGAGCTGTCAAAGTACAAAATGCGTCATAAATGTTTCAAAAGGCATGAGGGTGAGTAAAATTATTGTACATTTTTCAATTCTTGGACCGTCTCTTCTTAAACGTTTCCAAAGTTCCCTTTTATGTTCACTCGCGGCCATATCTGCAATGCCACCATTACACTTGAAGTGATGCAATGACTAACATTTTTTTATTTAGGCTTACTCTCTTTTGTGTATAAGACAGGACTAATTCCGCCATTTTGCACATTGAGTTGTCAAATTTTATTTTAATTGTGACGCTTTGAACACCGTTAAGCGAATCGTAAACACCTCTGATTGGCCATTGTGGATATGTCTGTGATTGGCAACAATGATCAACGCACAAGAGCACACGGAAGTAGGCGTCGATTTGGGCTGTCTTTTTATGTTCGAAAATCGATTGCACAATCGATTGGACCAACCAACACAAGTTTCGAAAACGAAATAAGGAATCGAATTTAACGGCCTTTATTTTTTAATCAAAAATGTGTTTTAGGTGGGCAGATCAATACAGGACACAGAACATGTAGGATGTTGGAAAATAACTGTCTTTTCTGTTAACCAAATGCTTTTTAATATTCGCTATTACTTCAAAGCAAGTGCACTAGTGCCGTTATGTGTTGCATAGTGACGTGTGTGTTCCAGTAAGCCAGAAATGAGCAGATTCTGTGCAATAGGCTGTATTTAATTAGGGTTGGGTATCAAGAATTGAAATATCGATTGGAATCGGGACGTAACTTTTAGTTTTTCCCGAAATTGTTCAAAAGTTAAAATTTCGATTCCTAGTTTCGATATTCACAGTCTGCCGAACCGGAAGAAGAGAACCACTGTACAACACCAACGAAGAAGCGTCTGACCAGAAGTGTTGGCATAACCGCGCAGAGTTGAACATGAGTAGCTTACGTCGGCGGTCCAAAGTGTGGCTTCACTTTTCTAAAAAATAACGAAATCACTGCAAAATGCAAAATTTGTGACAAAAGGAGTATTTGTGACAGAAGGAGTATTTCCTTCAAAAAGACCATTGGTTAGCTAAACTTTTTTGACCCTGCCTCTTAAAAGAATCGGAATTGAAAATCGTAGGTACCTGAAATCAAGAACAAGGAATCGAATCAGAATCGTTCAAATTAAACGATACCTAACCCTATATTTAATACATCATCAAGTCGCGTATTTGTGCTAAATCCGCGCAGATTTGGCTTACACGAACTTCCCCAGCGAGTGAGTAAACATAGAAACGCCAGATTGACTCGTGATTTGACAGTGTTGCCCGCCAAAGTAAATTTGTTCCCGCATTTGGCGGGTTGGAGAGTGTTAATCTCAATCCCTGAATGTTGCTCTCATGTTTGTCATTGAGCATGAAACTTCACGCAAATAAACCATCAGGAATATTGCTGACTTGTGCATCTCAAGCGCACTCTTTACACTCGTCCTTATGCCTGTTAGGTATCTGTGGATTTGTCTATTTTTGGTCTAGGGTGGGGAAAAAATCGATTCTTCGATGCATCGCGATGCGCACGTGGACGATCCTGAATCAATTCACAAATATCCCAAAATCAATTTTCCAAAAAAATAAAAAATTTATATATATATTTATAATAACGTAATAATGACTGGAAACGCGAAAGGACGGAAGTGCAGTGACCGGACCGTCTGACGCGTGCACATAACAGAGAGCGCGATGGCGCGCGAGATCCAAACACCCTCCTCGTTAGGTTAAAAGCTGACGTGTGGAAATATTTTGGCTTCTGAAGTTGAAGAGGAAAGGAACTGGGCAAGAGCCACGCTAGTTGTAAGCTTTGTAGAATAAAACTAACGACGGAAACACGACAAATATGAGAAGCCATATGACACGTTTCCAGCCAGAGGAGGAAAACACTCGGCTGTACCGGTCGTTATAATATTAATTTACTACAAGTAAGTTAAAGTTATGCTCCTAGTTCAGGCACACGTTTATTTTCCTGTTGGTTCTTTGGAATGCTAATAAAATATATTGTACGTTAATTCTTTATGGGTCATTACTTTGTACATTTAAAGGAAAGTATTTATAGTCACACACACAAAAGATTTCAGATAATCGATTTGTAACATTATAAATGTCTTCACTGTAACTTTTGATCAACTTAATTTAATTTATCCGTGATGAATAAAAGTATAGATTTCTTTTTCTTTCTCCCAAAAAATTAAGAAAAATGCTTACCGACTCCAAACTTTTGAACTGTATTGTTTAATGTTACAAAAGCTTTCTATTTCAGATAAATGCTGTTCTTTTGAATTTCTGGGTGATTCTCTGAATCGGGTGCCCTTCAAGCCCCACAAACTTGCTTCAAAGATTTTCAATTGAAGGAAATCACAAAATGCATTTTAATGCTGTCAATTAATAGAACCAGGTGCCTTTGCATTATAATGCAACACAATTGTTCAAAAAATTATTTAAAGATAATGGTTTGCCTAAGTAGTAGACAACAAGCATGTTTGCATGTCCTCACTAACCATCATTACATTTTCATTGAATATAAAAAAAAAAAAGTGCAATTAATACCAAAATGTTGCTGCTGCTAATATAATCATATGTAAGTCTAGTGTGTTTTTGTTTACTGTTGTAAAATGGAAAATCAATAATCGCTAATCAAGAATCGTTAATAATCGAAAATCGACTGTAATCGAATTCGGGACTTCAATAATCGTAATCGAATCGAAATCAGGTAAAATCAGACAGATTAACCACCCCTAATTTGGTCTTGAAAAATGTAAATGTCTTTAGATGGAAAATCGATTTTACAATCAATTCAATGAACACTTATGTCTCATAAATCGAACCGAATTTTTTCACAAAAGTGGCAGCTCTAGCGCTCTATCAGCAGACTGGTCCTGCTTTCAAACACTCCCGTGTGTATCTGTGTTAGCGCTTCGCCACTCGATGAAGAGCATCATTGATGAATATTTACAACATGTTTTTAAAACTATTATTGTAGCCAATCATAGGCATATCCGATGAGCTTGTGAACATAGTGGCCAATCAGAAGCGTTAAGAAGCGTGCAACGTGCTCAAAGAGTCACGTTTGTAACATTTCTGACAACTCTATTGCACATTAGACTTTCTCTCATTCATATCATAAGTAATAACAGTGCACCATCTTTGTAAAGTCTTTTGGGAAAAAAATAGTGTTTAGACATTAATCAGTCTCAGAGATCTCGAGTATGAACTCAATTTCACCAAGAGCGAATGATCTGAGCTGATATCCTCTAAACAACTTTGGCCCAATCTTACTTTTTTGTCCCCAGAGGATGAAACAGTTTAGAAGATAAAACTGATACTGAGCATAACTGGGTCTAACTCCCATTAAATCTAATGAGCTACCGAAAGAAAATCTTTTCATAGCGATTTTAAATAAGAGGTCGCCTTGTTCCTCCGAGACTTTTTTTTTCACTTTTGAGTGATTTGACTGTGATGTGATCTGGACAGCTCTTGATTCGGTTCGGATACTCAGCGCTGACAGACTGATGGTGATTTGTATTGAGATGGCGTGTGCGACAAGCATCGTCTGTTTCAATCAGATCCCAGATCAGGCAGACACCAGCTATTGAGCGTGATTTCACATGGCACACATTTTTCCATGAGTTCATTCTTTATATATGGGGATGAAACCTTTCTGCTGGAGGCAGCTTGATGACATCATGATCCAATCCTGCTGCTCCTTATGAATCAATATCAGTGATTCAATTATTTCCAATGTGATGGAACTGATTTTGAGGTCTGAAGCCACACATTCAGGAGCAACGGCTCCATTCGAGTATTAAAATCCATCGATGGCACGATCAAAATGAGGACTTCTTATTAGACGCAAGGATTTGGCAATAACCAAGCTCTCAGGGTGTTTATGATAGTCCAGATGCATGAAAGTAATTTTTATGTCGTTAATTATTACTCATAACAGAAGCTTAGCGCAGAGCTTTTGCCTGCTTATTTTCTGAGGATGCTGGAAACTGGTTACAAATGATTATGATGATTTGCCCAAGCCATCATTTATTGTTTTTAATCTTGCTTCGACTATTTATTTCATCATTACGCATTGTTGAATTGGCCTCTTTCCAGTCATAAATCTGTAATGGTGCTGAAATATGACTCACTATGGCTAATTAACTAGCTTGAGGCTTGGAAATCAGCTGGAGAACGGATCTCTGAGTCAGCTCAGCGGCGCCTCCTATTGGTGTTCACTGACCATGACATGAGCATGATTTTGTTTGCAAAAGTATTGAACCAAAAAACAGACCTGGATATGAGTATGGTAAAATGTTTCCACATTTATTTGTACTTATAGCTAAATGTTTATGTGAATCAGATAATGTAACCAATCAGTGCAGCTCTTTGCCTGTCAATCAATTTGACCGTTTGAAATTGCTGACGTTGGATTGGCTGACATGTCTTTGAAGGTATTTCAAAGTAAAGTAAAAGAAATCTGTCTGTTTAATCACAACTAGGTCTAAACTGTGTAGGGCTCACCAGATGTTAACCCTAAAACCATATTCTGGACAAATGTGGGCAAAATAGTTTTGATTTATTTTTTAAAAATACTTCCCTTGATCTGAGCGGACTTGGCTGCTTTTCCTAAGTTTGTCACCTGAACACAAATTTTTTTGACTCAATTCTACAATGTTAAGTGGGTGAAAAAAACCTCCTTAATCTTGTATTTGGGTCAAAAATGGGCACCCATAGAAATGAATGGGAAAAACTGTAATTTAGAGCATTGTTTGTTTGGTTTGGTAATTTGGTTGTTTGGTAATCATGTTTTTGCTTTGGCAAAATTTATAGAGAAAAGCCTGGTGTTTACGGCAAAGTATTCTGTATCCCGTATGATATCCCGTATGTCATCTCTGTTTGTATGTATATTTATTTTGTGGTTTAGTTATATTATGTTGGAGATTCTGTCTTATCACGTGGCTATTTTTGGTGATATGTGTGAAGTTGTTGTGTCTAATAAGCCCATGAGGGCTGGGCACCATAAAAGGTGTTTGACACTTAAATAAACAATTCAATCAATCAATCAATCAATCAATCAATCAATCAATCAATCAATCAATCAATCAATCAATCAATCAATCAATCAATCAATCAATTAATCAATCAAAAAATAGAGCATTCTAAAATAAGCCAAAATAAAACACCAGGTGACAGCAAAGTCACTTCATACTTTAAGTTTTAGCTTTAAGAACTTATTGGAATAATATTTAATGTAGTTAAAAAAAAACAAAATAAAAACATAAAAATAAGCATAATTTACATAGAAAATATGGTACTTTTTGAAGTAAATAAATTCAAAAATACCCCAAAATAAAAAAGAACACCATAAATGGATAGACAAAACTTTATCGAATACAGTGATATAACTTTTATAATAAATAATCACACCTGAGTCCTCTGTGCCCACATTTGTCCACAATTACAGGATTAAGGGCTATAAAGTGAATACGGTTTGAGGGCTACGCTGAATCCTTAAAAAAATCCAATGTTTCGCATCTAAGTACAATAGTTTTTTGACTGATTCACATTCAAGTCAAGGGCCTCCAAGTGTAATCTTTCTCTCTAAGTCGTGTTCTGGCCTCGTCTCGCTGGTGTGCCCTAAAAATCACATTCAGACGCCTTAATATCCTTCATTATCATTTCTTTCCCCTGGTTCATTTTCCATTTAATATCAGCGCCAGCAGTGAAACTGAATTAGTGCACTCTAATGGTATAAAATCCCACAATTATCTGAGGACTTCGTGAAGTGATTTAGAGAGTCTTCAGGAGCGCAGGGTTGTTTTAAAGAGCAGTAGGGGATCGTAACCATATTAGAAATAACCCACGGTGACTCAAAACTGCAGTGCTGAACCATCAATCTTATCCGTGTGTGTCGGTGGAAGAACTTCTCCTTATTGGAACGAACTTGACCCTCTTATTGTTCATGCAACACTTGCCATCCCACCCACACGATTCTCGGGCTTACATCACGGGCCTCATTGTGACTTAAATGACGTGTACATGACAGTCGGCAAGAACTCCCTCATGTTTTGATTTCTTCAGCGCATCTGTTGTGTGACTGACAGGAAAGCAAAGCGATTCATTTCCCCTTTGTAGGCCGCGTTCGTCACCAGACTTCTCATTTTGATCTTGAGTCGTGTGACTATCGTTTTTAATAACAGCCTGTCTGTTTTACTGAAATAAATGAAAAAAAGCAAAATGTCATAAGATTCCTGGGAATTTGCCGTTTCATTGTTCTCTGTTGTTGCCCAATTATCACCTTTGTCTCAGATGTCTCATCTAAAATTCATCTGGGGAAATAGACAAAAGAGTTCAATAGTTCACACATAAAGCATGATCATTTGAGAAATGTTTGAATGCATAGACTGAGATATTATCTGAGACTTCAGTGTTTTCTGAGCACACACACTGATATCTCTTCTAAACCCTGGAGGAGATGCATGAAAGATTACTGTTTATTTTTCTCTTTAGAGAAACATTTGAGAAGCAGGAGACTTGAGGTCAACATGAAATGGACAAAATTTAATTTAACATTAATAAAAAAAAATTCTTAACCTTTTAAGTGACTTCTCAATCAAACAGTTGACACATTTTGAGTCGCTATATTTTATTTATAGGAATACCTAACTTTACTCAAACTGATTGAGCCATCTCTATCATCTGGTTGAGGTATATTATTCCAAAAAAAAATCCACTAGATTTCACAGTGTCAATCAACAGCACTGGTCACAACACTTCTTCTAACATGGATGTCAGAAACAAATACTGTAAATACTCCGGCCATGTGGTTTTGGTGAAATTTTGCAAGCTACATGTAAGCATAATTTTTTTTACATATTACACTGTAAGAGTCAACTTTATAAAATGATGTTACGTGGTGCTATGAAAAAACTTTAGTATATTTTTAATAACTTTTCAAAAACATGATCAATCGAACGGTTGATTTGGCACACAACAGTTATCTTTTTGAGAATGGATATTACTGCACTATTAAAACTTGGTTGTAATTCAAGTATGCTTATTTAGTAGATTATTGCTGAAGTAAAACCACTTCAAAAAATAAAAGTATGAAAAAGTAATGGAAGTTTTAAATTTACATTAAATCAAATATCCTGTAATAAATATTTTTTCTTTTATATAAAATATATATTTTACTATAAAATCCAAGCCATACATCTAACCAAGTTGTGTTCCAAATTTGAAGTTTATATCACAAAAATTGAAGTTCTCATGAGTATTGTTTAGGCGTCATACCAAAAATTACATAAATTCCATTGAATTTAATTGGATGCATTCTGCTGTAACAAATTAATATTAATATAAATATTAATTTCTGTCCAAATTTCACTGTTACAAAATATGGAACCTTGACACTCAGACCTTTCTGACAATGTGTTTTGTCAAGATTAGAAAAGGTTTGGATCATAAATTATGATGGGCAATGAAAAAGTATGGCAAATGTATAAATTCTGGTAAATTCTGGTCATTTTTTACCATTAAGTGACATCTCAACCATTTGGTAGAGGCCGATTTAAAAAAAAAATTATGGGATGTGTTAAAAAAAAACAAAAAACATTGAGTGTGGTTACTAGCGACATAAGAAGATAAGAAAGGCAAACAAAAATTTTCCCATCACTTTTTCTTGGTGCGGACTTCAAAGGGTTAATAATTTAAATTTTCTTTTCTTTCACATTCCACCATTCAATCAATTGTCAATTGATGTAATTTTAGTATTTACTAATATTTTAAATTAACTTTTATATATTTTTAGTTTTCAGTTTTATTAATTTTATTTTGCTTAATTGTAATGAATTTTATTTCATTATTGTAATTTAATTATTTGTGATTTTTATTAGTCATTAGTTTAACATTGCTATTTATCTTAAATTTTAGTTTTATTTCAGTTTTAAAGTTAGTCGTTTTAGTACTTCCACTTTAACTTAAAGTTTTTTATTTACTTTTTTCATCTTTTTATGTGTATAAATATATATATAGGTTAATGGTTAGGTTAGGATTATAACGTCTGTTCTCAATGGAATGGATGGATTTAACTCCATAAAATGTTGATCCCAAACAAAAGTCTCCATTTTCACATTTAACTTTATTTTTTAATTTTTAATATTTTATTTGATCTAATCTGCTAAATCTTCTGATAGTCACATTCTTACGAGCCGATTTGTCAGTGTCACTCAAGCACATCGCTTCATTTCTCTTCAGTCTTTCATTTCCTCCTGGTAAATAAGGAAAGCAGCTTCAGGAACTCTGGGGCTCGATTTGGGAGAGTAATTGTTGTGTGCTGAGCTTCCGTCAGGTGTTGAGAACGCATCAGCTGATGATGAGGAGACGCGATGAAGAGTTCGCCTGTCATTTCTGCACACTTTTTCTGGCTCTGTGTTTTCTCAGGCTCAAAAACACAGGAAAACACACCTCTTCCTACATTATTGCAAAACTCAAAATACGTACAGTACCGTTACATACAAATCACAGCGATTTCTGACTGAAATGAACACTAGAGGCAGCAAATCACTGTCAACAACATATATTCCTTTTTCACAGAAAATTATACAGGGGCAGATTCTGGATAAATAGAGTTAATTTGTGCTGCTCATCTCTCTTGGGCTGATTCGATAGGTAAGCTTGCAATTCGATTCCAATTTTGATTACCGAGCCATTAATTTGGCTAAATATCAGGTACAGGAAACAAATCTCTCTAAACTAATGCTGAAAACATACAGAAAAACTTATTATACAAGAAAAAAATTCTCAACTCATTCTTATAAAATTGATTATAATGTGTTTTTATAATAATGTTCTATTTTTTGAGTAAAATACAATAATATAGAAGGAAAGGTTCTATCTAGAACCTTAAAAGGTTCTATCAGTGCTACGTATTTGGAACCCATAAAAGGTTCTATATGGAACCCTTTTTAAGGGTTCAATAATATGAACCGTTTAAGGTTCTTTGTAATCAGGAAAAAGGTTCTATATGGAACCTTTTGGGTTCATTCATTATCATTTGTTTTGTCCTTTCTGGATTAAATATTTCATATTATTGACAAACATCAAGACCCTAAAATGTATTTATGAATGCATGCGAACGATCACGAAATTCAAGATATGGGGGTTAGAAAATGTATATATTTATGTAATTTTCTTTAGTTTAATCAATATCACAGGAAAAGTGCCATTTCAGTTTTTCAATAATTAACTATATTTCTATAATAAACAATAATTTAATTACAACTACAACAATGTAATATATGAATGAATAATAGCCTATAAAGAACCTTTGTTCCAAAAGGGTTCTTCTTGTCATTATAGAACCTTTTTTAGCACAAATGTTCTTTGGAGTTGAGTAAAGTTACCCTATACTTCATATATAGAACTCCCTACAGTATATAGAGTGTGTATTTAGCAAAATGCTCTTCTCTAGAGTTCATTTTTCTAGCTATCCAACATGCTGTATGGTCATTGGATGTCTTTATGTGACATTGTTCTCAGCGATTTTATTGTGTCTTTCTGCAGAAGACATGATTTATTTCAGTAAGCTGCACTGTATATTTCACCATTCCTTCTGGTGTTCTTTCGTGTCTATTTGGTGCTATAACTAGTAATAGAGGAACACCGATCGGTTCACATGCGCTTGATTTGACGCGTGTAACTTTTGTAATTCTTGTCTGTTGACGCATCGTCAATGTCCTCTTTCCATTTAATGGAAGTTTCTTGGGTTGTTTTGGACACATCACGTGTCTGTCTTCTCTTCTTTGTTCAATCTGTTGCTGATTTGCATGATTTGCTGGCTCAGGTTTGCTGTTGTGAGCAGTTGCAGTCCTCTATAAAGCTGGATTCATCTCAGCTGCAGTCTTCGAGTGGGTGTTTGGCTCATCTTGTCCTCATTTTAATATTAACGCAGGACCTCCTCTGACCCCATCGCTCTGCTTTAAACCCTATTAGAGAGCTTTCTCGCAGACTACTCCGTTCAGAGACCTGAATAAGTGTCTGATTTGAAAGACACATCATTAACGATCTCTCAAGTGCTTCCCATGGGAAAGCCATAAGAGCTCGAACTAAGTTCTTCCAAGTTTGATGTTAGCTAACAGCTTGATGCTTTGTGGAAAAAAATAGGAAGCACCAACAAATATTGGGTTGATATTCAAATAATGAATGTTACAACTAAATCATGTTCATAACTAACATTTCTATTGACTTAGTCCACCAACTTGGGTAAAACTTATTCATTGAATCACATTGCATTTGTGTTGTCTGTAGTGTGTCTGTACCACTGTTTAAAAGTTTGGGGTCTGTAATATGTTTTATAGTTTTTGAAAGAGGTCTCTTTTCTCAAGGCTGCATTTATTGGAGAAAATAATACTAATATTGAAATATTATTATATTGTATTGGATATCCAGTAAAGTGTAATTTATTCCTGTGATCATACATGAATTTTCAGCATCATTAGTCTTTACATGATCCTTCAGAAATAACTCTAATATAATGATTTATATAGAATGATGCTCAAGAAACATTTATGATTATTATCAATGTTGGAAAAAAACCAACATCTGTGCTGCTTAATTACACCTTTAATTTGAGCCAAAATGTGATTGACTACCATTTAAGACATTAATTGGTATGCTTTTCTGTTCACAGGTTTCACAATGGGTTATTTTTTCATGCATTTATTTTATTTATTTTATGGCTTTTCTCATTGCAATTATTTATGCATTTGCTTATTTATGCAATTATTTATGCATTTGCTTATTTTATGTAATTATTTATGCATTTGCTTATTTATGCAATTATTTATGCATTTGCTTATTTATGCAATCATTTATGCATTTGCTTATTTATGCAATTATTTATGCATTCACTTATTTTTGCAATTATTTTCCACAATACCGGTCAAAAGGATTAAGTATCGGTAAGATTTCTTTATGTTTTTAAAAGAAGTCTCTTCTGCTCACCAAGGCTGCAATTTTTTTACGAATTTTTTTACAAATTCTTACTGACCCAAACTTTTTAAAGGGTAGTGTTTAATGTAACAAAAAGCTTTCCATTTCAGATAAAAGCTGTTCTTTTGAATCTTCTATTCATCAGAAGAGATCCTGAAATAAAAATGTAAAAAACTGTTTTCAACATGGATAATAATCATACATGTTTTTGGAGCATAAAATCATCATATTAAGGTGATTTGAGAAGGATCATGTGGGACTGAAGACTGGAGTAATGATGCTGAAAATTCAGCTTTTTTCAGAGGAATAAATTACATTTTAATATATATTAACATAAAAATTTCATTTTAAATTGTCAGAATATTTCACAATATTACTGTGGTTTTTCTGTGTATTTTTTATCAAAAAATTGCAGCCTTGGTGAGCAGAAGAGACTTCTTTTAAAAACATAAAAAATCTACCGAACCCTAAACTTTTGACCAGATAGTGTATACATTTATATTAATTATGCATTAATTGCAAATGCATTTATTTATTTGTTTTTATTTATTTATGCATTGATTTATTTAGTAAAGGTGCTTTGATGCCTTAAAGTGTTGCCTAGATGGACAGCCTTCTACTGTTGGTCTTCATTGGTCTAATGCGGTTTATTGCTGGTCTATATTTGACTTTTTCACCAGCTTTATTTTTGTTTTTCTCTTTTAGCTCATTGACTGTGTTGAGGAATTGCGTGCTGTAGCGTCTGGCAGGATGAAAAAGATCGATTACACGGCGACAGACTCCCTGGGGACTGTAAGTGCATTTCAATACTGTTGTACTTTAACTGTACAAAGTGTAAAATGAGGAATAAATTCCCATAATGGGAACACTTGGGAATGTAGGTGAAGCAATAATATGTTTCTCTAATTTGTTATGAGTCAGTCTGTAGAGAGTAGAACAGTGGTCGCAGCCTGCGCTCTTAAAGTATGTTCACTACTCGTGTTTTTTTTAATACTAAATTGCGATCATTCTTTGCCTCTGAGGTCTGATGACTCAATATGGGAAGCTGAGACATGCAATATTGAGAGACTTTGAGAGGGAAACGGTTTGAGAGTGAAATTTGCAGAATAAATGCTAATGAAAATGCACCTCTGATTTGACTCATTACAGCACCAAGAGGCAATTATTCTCCTTATTTAAAGTCAAAATGAAACCTATTTACTTTCTTAATGCACAGTTTCTTTGTATCATTGTGAATAATTCAATCAGTACACGAAGCTGCATGTTATTTCCCTGAAAGGGTTTGTCGTGTATAATCGTTCTGTAAAATGATTTACAATACATTTTTGATGGATAAAATCAAAATTAAATGCAGTCCTATGCGGCAAAATAACAATTTTTTAACTCGCATTTTGTATTTTTCCAATATAAATATTCTAAACATTCTCAAATGAAGATTCATCTATAGAAGCAAAATTACTTTAAGATCTTAAGTCTTGCTCTATGAAAAATGCATCATAATTCGAGTGAGTTTATGCTTAAAGCCCCCCTATGGTGGAAATCCAGCTTTTAATGTTGTTTATATGTCTATATAGTGTTTTTAATATGACTTACACCATGTGTAAGTTGATAAGTGGACAAGATTGCTGAGTATCTCCTCCTTAAAACTGCCAGTGAACCAAAGACAGTCTCAAAACACGCTTTGAATCGCTGGTGTTTCTGACTGTCACAAACCACCTTGTAACCAATCAGATCAACATGTGATCGTCAACCAGTGGATCTCTGAGTGAGTGAGTGGAGGCGGGGCTCATTTGCATATTCATAGAACAGCACATACTAAATGAGGCAAGGTGTACGAGTTACATTCAAGATATTTTAAGGCATGAAGATTTTTTTAAATAAGTGATTTTGCCAATCGAAGATGAGTTTTAAGGAATAAAATTAATATTTTAAAACAGAAATAAATCTGCCAATGGGGTCAGGACAATAAACTTAATTCAAAAGGAAAGCAAGTTTATTTATCTGACCACATTGGCAGATGAACTTTATTGTTTTCAGCAAAAAACACAATTTTGATACTGTATTCTTAACATCTTAGGACATTTGCCTTTGCTTCTCAAGTAAATGTGTTGAAGTAAATTGGTTGCTCTTGCGAATCCTATTTCAACATGACTTTAAATTCACCAATGCTTTAAATACAGTTGTCAGCTCAAATGGTCCTTGAGCGCCCTTTGCTAAGCGGGTGTTCTGGTCAGCCATGTGATTTGTGACGGAAGTGTGTGTCACCATCAGACAGCTTTAATGTGACAGAGAGGTGCAAGATCAACAGAACCGCCACTTTCTCAGATCCACACGTCACTTTCTGCATCGCCGGCTAGCATCAACGTCAAAGCGTGAGCAGCAGTGCAGCTGCAAATTGTTTCTAATGCCTTTAAATGAGGACACACAGCACCACGAGGAAAGACGAGTGTGTTTACGCCGAACCGCCTTTAAGTGCTTTTATAATTACGATGTCCAAATGTCATCTCGGAGCGATGGTGCGTGGAGTAGAGGTGGAGGGTGACTTCCGGTACAAATGAAAAATCATTTGTCTCAGTTAGACGGTAATAAGACGAGAAGTCTCTTGCTTTTCAGATTTTTTGAGAAGTCCTCCAGTAATAATCTCACATGTGAATTTCAGAAGAATCTTAACCTTATTTTAATTTGAGATCTCAAATATGAACTTGAACATTTCTAATTCTTCCAAGACCAAATTATCTGACTATCTTTATAGCTTACTGTACATCAGGCTCATTTGTGTGCATCAGGGTTGTTATCCCCTCCCTACAATGGTTGACCTTCACAGTGCTCGTTGTGCCAAAAAAGCTCAGAGCTTTATTAAAGACACTTTCCATCCTGGTCACTCCTTGTTTGAACTGTTGCCATCAGGCAGCAGACTCGACAGAAAAACAGTTTTTAGCCAACAGCAATAACCACCCTTAATGCCATAAAAAACATTCATAAAACAATATTATATAGTTAGAATTATAGTTAGATAAGATGGGGAGGTTTTTATTATTATTTTCTTTTTTCTTTTTTATTGATATTGATTTTATTGATGCACCAACTGTTTGGTACTTTTAATTTCATTGTACAGCTTACAATTGCAATAAAGGGATTACCACAAACATTTTTAACTAACATTAAAAAATATTCATAAATGTTTTACAGATAAATTGCTCATAGTTAATTTGACATATTTACTATAAGGTCACATTTGTTGATATTCGTTAAGTATTACCATAATATCTATGTACAGACATGTTAAAAAATGACTTAAAGATGCATTGATTAATATTTAGGAGGATCTGTTGACAGAAATGCAATATCATACACATAACTGTTTACAGTGGTGTAAATAAATTAGGTGAAACAGAAAAAAAGTTATAGAAGTTTGAGTTTATGGAAATTAAAAAAAATAATTCATATTTTATTTAAAATATATATATTTTTAAAACCTGGGCTACTTTAAAACTGCTGAAAAATCAATGCCAAAAATCTGAACAAGTTGTGTTTAAAATTTTAGGTTGATATCTCAAAAAATGAGCTTTCAGTGAGATTTTGTTTGGGCGCAGTACCGAACGCTTCCACTAGGGCACAACCAGACTCATTACTGCCCATATAAGGGCGCCTCCATTTCCATATGTGTTTTGAGTGAAATTAACCATCATTTACACAATTTGCATACAATTTATGAAGTAGACATCCTATTCAGAAGTAGTATTGGAAGTTCGACACATTTTCATATGAATTCAACCTCTAAGAAACACATAAAAAGAACACACATGTGCGTTATAGCTCGCTGCCACATTACTAAATGGTGAATTTATAATTTTTTTCCTTATATTTAAAACATTTTCAGACCTTTTTTCTAAAGTAATTGAATAAATGCTTTCTTTTGAACGTTTGGCATGAAAACAAACTGATGTTTCTGCTAATTTTTCATGATTTTTCATGTTATTTCAAAATAAAGGTCTAAACAGAGCCTTAGGAGTATGAAAGTACTCTTGTTACAAATTTATAAATTACGGCTCCTCTGTAATTTCTGTTGAAAATATCACCAAATATGGAAACTAGAGATTGTAAGCTTTCAAATGATATAGTTTGTCAATATTACTTAAGGGTTTAACTAAGATGTTATTGTTTTAAAAATATAATGACAAACGGCCCACCTGTGGGACGGTGTTAATGAATCATTATGTGTTTATTAGCTTATGCTTGGTACACACCAAAAGATAATCAGACTCATTTTGGGCGAATAAAACACTGTCACAATGATGAACAAGTAACGATAATATTCACAATAGCATATCGTTTTACTGAATTAAGTAAATCTAATTTCTTAATTTATCGTTGTTAAGAAACCTTGCTACTCTCTGCTGTCTCGGACGATGACATCACTTCCTGTCGGCCACCATAACTCCTGTTGTGTTTCGCAACCTCACCACTAGAAGTCGCTAAACTCACACACTGTACCTTTCAAATAAAATGAAAACAGAATAACAAAATAGCAATAGTATAGCAGATGCTAAAATTAGACGTGTGTTTTCTATTTCCTAAAAGTTATTTTAGGAGCTAAAGTTGATATTTAAATAAATGGAGAACTCCTGAGCTTTGGAAAAGGTACCTCTGAGCAATAATAGCCTTAATGGCTATTATCCGTGTTTTTTATTGTTTATTCTGTATCTTTTAATGTCTGGTACATTAAAACACCTAGAGCGAATCAGCAATGAATGTACCATTATTACCACTGCTCCTTAATCAGCTCTCTGGCAGCGCTGTAATCGCTGCGCTCTGATTGGCTGATTCTTGCACAACCAGGCAGTGGTTGACAACATGCCCTTTTGACGAAAGCTGGGTTATTCAGAGGTTTGCGTTCATCTGTACACAGGCATGTCATGCAGCATCTGTCTGTCAGATAGACGTCAGCGCCCTTTTATCCACACACACACACACACACTCGTGCTGACCTTAGAGCAGTGCATTAGCCGTGGTGAGGAGTCCCACATGTTTGATCGCATCCTGATAGCTCCTGATTAAATCAATCTGATCTTATTAACACTAATAGAAGAAGATCTTACCAGTAGTGGCTTGAAATGTTTCAGGGATCAAAAGAAGGAAACACGGCATCGTGCTTTTCAAACGCACTTATCAAACTAACGCTCTTCTTATATCCTTTTAATAGGAAATGATTATGGTGTTCTTTCGCATAAACGTACGCAAAATGACACTTCCACGAATCATCTCAGTCGGGTAAATGTTCCAGGTTCACATTTTACCTCAAAGCAAAAATCAGAAATAGTGTGTGTGTGATTTTATACGCACACATTATTTTCCATTTTTGCTTTCAGGTAAAATGTGACCTGGACATCAGCACTTTATAATATATAATATAATTCTTTATAATATAATATAGCACTTGATAATATTTATTATATTATATAATGACTTTCATTACCCTCAATTTACTATAATAATAATAATAATATATAATAATAATGCATATATGCATATATAAATATATGCTTAAAAAATAGGAAGCATTAAAATATATATTTTTTTGAAAATTATTTTGCTGTTTTTTTGCATAACCGTACGTTCACACCGCCGCCGGCGAGAGCGTCAAAGTGGCCGGAAGTCATTCATTTTCAATGAGAGCCGCGGCGCGCTCCGGCGAGGGCGGCGCGGCGCGTCTTGGATGGTGAGAGCGGCGAGGAAAGTTGAAATCAGTTCAACTTTATGGTAATGAGCAATGACGCGGTTCGGCGGCAACCAGCGGCAACCAATCGGAATGTAGAAGTGTTCCGTCTTAGAGAATTCCAGAGAACGCCAGTCCTGTAAACTTTGGTTCCGGCCACATTAGTTCCCAAGCAATATAGAGGAGGTTGATCATTTGAATTTGATAAGAGGGCGCGCAGCACTATTTATAGGCAAGATTTTCGTGCTAGAACACTTTTTCAGCGGTAATGCAAATTATAATAGCACTTAACCATGAACACAAAAGCCACACCACACACATATGGCTTTTCATTTGTTTATTTCATTAGCAAACATGTCACTATAATTTTAAAGTTATTTCCATCGATCAATTTTCTGCAAAATCAACGGCCGACATGCTTGTTTGCTTTGTGGCCCCTTTAAATACCGTTTTAAAAAGTCACGCATTCGATCTATGATAGAGCATCAGAGCATCCACGAATCTTTCCACGGCGTCGTGACGGAGCGGCAAGCAGCGAATTTTGCCGCTCTCGCCGGCGGCGGTGTGAACGTACGGTAAGGCTAGACATGGCAGGCTAAACGTGTTTTTTTTTTTTTTTTTTTTTTCACTGGTCAATTTTGAGATTTTTGGATATGTCTTCAATAACATGTCTTCTTTCAGACTTGTGGTGAAAAAAAAGTCAGGAAATTCACATTTAGGTCTTTATTTTACGACACTTTGTCTGTTTGCGTCTGTAGATTTCTCATAAATTCTTCTAAAGTTGTGGTTATAAATCATCCTGCTGCTCAGCGATCGCGATCTGCACCCTGTCATCACACACGCGTTAGAAAGCTCTCTTTCTCCTGTACAGCGCTGTCAGATACAAATATGGTCATTTCCTTTTTATCAGCAACCAATCGTGAAAGTAAAGGGGGGGGGGGATTTAACTCTAATGCGCAATCTCATTGGCTGATGCTCAATCTTTAATGCCAGTTTTCTCAAAATGACTTTTCTCTGATACTCCAATTCCAAAATCTCCTCTTCAGCAGCACCTATATACACCAAACTTTTCCAGTTTTGTACCTTTGTTATATTATGAAGACATTTACAGAGGGATTTGTAAATATATTATTCCTAACCTAATTTATATAACATTTTATTCCAAAAAACATGGCAAAAATAATTTTTTAAGGTTACTGGCAGTATATTCTGATTTACAGGATAACAAAAGTAGATATCCATAAATCCCTCTGTAATTTTTTCTCATCTAATATGTGAACACAATGAAAAATAATTTTGAACCTGGTTTTATCCAATATTCAGATTTCGTTTTTTTTAAATGTATGCAAATTATTGCATATTTAATTAGATAATGCCTCATTTGCTTATTTAAACATTTAATTACACAAAAGTTCTAATATATTTTTTTCTCATTCGTAATGTAGGTAATCAACTGGGAAAGTTTCATAGTGATATCTGCTCAGTTAAAAAAATTACCCTACTCACCTGTAGTGTCTCGCCATAAGCAAATGCAAAATGACACTTGTGATCATTTTAGTCAGTAAATCTCATGTCACATTTGACCTCTATATAGAAAAAAATATAATTTAACTTATTTTTTACATAAAGAAAATGAAACCTACTGTATGTTTAAGACCATGTAAGTTTTTTTTAAATGTAGTAGATTTCTTTTTTTCAACTAGCCTATATCTTTGGATATTTTTATAGTGAGTCTCATTACCACAAAATTGACTATAATATAGTTTCAATTTTTTTTATATTCATATGGTTTGATGTTTGGTGAAGTATAGTTTTTGACAGGTTTCGTGAGATACCATCAGTCACATGACCTCATTTGTCGACTCGTTGTTGAAACTTCGCCAGCTCCTGAGGGCAGCATGGAATAACAATGACAATACTTTCACAGAGTGCTTCTGTGAGTTATTGAGAGATATGTATGCATACCAGGCTGTGTCATTCTTTCTGTGCTGTAGTGTAATGGTGGCAGTGTGTGTGTGCATTGCCTCTGGTGGTGGCAGAGATTGTTTCACTTCTGTTGCAGTGCATTAGACTCAGACGCTGACGGGTTGACACACTTGGAAAGGCTTCTTGTGTATGAGCTGCAGTAATGGGGATGCTGAAGCCACAGAGTCGAATGGCCTGTCAAAGACAACCCGGTTCGGCATACTAGATCTGACTGTGTACCCTTCACCCACCCCTGCCACTTACAATATCAGTGAGGCACTCCTATCGCGAACCCTTTTTAACAACCTCTAGCACTGTTTTCTCACAGGCAGTGCTGTTCTGTTATGCCTGAAAAAAAAAACTATATTCTCATTTTAGAGGACAACTAGACTTATGTGATTTCTGAAGAAAATCTGAGACATGCTTTTTACACTGCAAAACGGTTCGCTGTGTCATCCTGGGCGGTTTTTAGGCTGTTCTGAGTAATTGCCAAGCTGTTGCTAGGGTGACTTAAGTGGTTGCTAGGTGGTTTATATAGGGTTAAGTGGTTGCCCCTGCAAAATTTGCTACCAGTTGTAGTTTTGCAGTTGCAAGAATTTTCTTTTGTTTTCTATGCTGTTCTGAGTGGTTGCTAGGATGTTTCGTTTGGTTTCTATGTGGTTACTAGGGTGTCCATGTGGTTGCTAGTGTGTTTTAAGTGGTCAAGTTTCCTTCATTTATATAGCACTTTTAACAATATAGATTGTTTAAAAGCAGCTTTACAGTGATAATGTAAATTAAATTAACAGAGATTTTTCTGGTTTTACAGCAGCTCTAGAAATAAAGTTGTCCAGCTAAAGTTAGTTTTGATTAATTCACTTTCGTCGCTAAGATCATTAGTTATTAACTTAGGGACCAATTACACAACACCATTCTAACAGAAAACCCTTAATGTGTTCTGGCCTGTTCATTGACGAAACAGAGGTGTTTGGTGTCCGAGAACGCAAATGTTGAAACAGTTTACAAGATGCAACCGTTGGAATTATAATTTTTTTAATCTCTGCACAAACTTTTTTGAAAACGACGCCTACGGCGAGCACATAGGTATGCACGTTTAAATATATGTGCGCAGGCATGTAGTGTTACTTTACAAATTGACTTCAACAAATTACTTATCTAGCCTTAAAAATGTAAAAAAAAAAAAAAATCACTTCTGCATTATAGCCATGTTAACTGGAATTCATTTGGTAAAGGTAAAGGGAAGGATGCCTTCACATGGGAGAGACTTAATTTTCCACTGAAAAACGTGCAGCCAGTTGAAGTTTTGCTGTTGCAAGAGTGTTTGTTTCTAGGCCATTCTGAGTGGTTTCTAAGGTGTTTGGGTGGTTGCTAGGTGGTTACTCAGCGTGATCAAGTGGTTGCTAGGGTTATTTTCTCCGTCCGCCCTGCAAAACATGCAGCCAGTTCTAGTTTTGCAGTTGCAAGAGTGTTCTGTTTGTTTCTAGGCCATTCTGAGTGGTTGCTAAGGTGTCTTGGGTGGTCGCTAGGTGGTTACTAGGGTGATCAAGTGGTTGCTAGGGTTATCTTTAACGGCCACCCCTGAAAACATGCAGCCAGTTGTAGTTTTGCAGTTGCAAGAGTGTTCTGTTTGTTTCTAGGCCATTCTGAGTGGTTGCTAAGGTGTTTTGGGTGGTCGCTAGGTGGTTACTAGGGTGATCAAGTGGTTGCTAGGGTTATTTTTAATGGCCACCCCTGGAAACATGCAGCCAGTTGTAGTTTTGCAGTTGCAAGAGTGTTCTGTTTGTTTCTAGGCCATTTTGAGTGGTTGCTAAGGTGTTTTGGGTGGTCGCTAGGTGGTTACTAGGGTGATGAGAGTGGCTGCTAGGGTTATTTTTAACAGTTGCCCTTACAAAACTTGCTGCCAGTTGTCGTTTTTTCAGTTGCAAGATTATTCTGTTGGTTCCAGGCCAGTCTGAGTGGTTGCTAGGTTGTTTTGGGTGGTTGCTAGGTGGTTACTAGGGTGATCAGAGTGGTTGCTCAGGATTATTTTTAGTGCTCGCCCCTGTAAAACATGCAGTCAGTTGTAGCTTTGCCAGTTGCCAAGAGTGCTTCTTTCGTTCCTACGCTATTCTGAGTGTGTTGCTATGGTGTTTTGGGTGGTTGCTAGGTGGTTACTATGTTTTAGTCCATTTCAGAAGAACCTCTCTATATCACTTGCTATAACTGCAAATCTGATTTATTTCCCCTCTCATTTATATCGTCCACCAGGCAAAAATTGTGCTTAGAAAGACATCAGTGCATCTCTCAAACAAACCCACATATGAACAATAACAGCTGTAGTAAAGCTTGCCTTTGCAAACACTGCTCATTATTATTATTATTGTTATTATTATATAGACTTCAGGAGACTTTATGAAAAAATAATCTAATTATCCTGGGGGCTTTTTATTTGATTGCACCATTAAATCCAGACAGCACGCACTTTTTACCCGTTGTTTCTCTGAATGGAGTTGCTTATTACAGGATGACCCAAGTGCCGCAGAGCAGCAGAAAAACAAACAATAAAACGTCCCCAAGGAGAAACTCTTCTCTACACGGACTTTCAAAAGAAGATGAGCTTGACCTACTTAAGAACACTCATAAATTCAGCTTAGCTGGAAGACCACGGCTCACATCGACAGTAAACACCAGGCGTGGAGCAGGTGCACCAATGCTTTCATTTTGTTTTCTTCAATTATGCCCTACACCTTATTCATACATTTGTGTGTGGCATGCAGTTTTAAGCCAATTACACCAATGGTCCAGTGCTGGAAGACAAAGACCATTGAGCCGCGGACACACATTTAGCATGGTTAATCCTTCTTTTCATTGTGTTGTGTTACTAACGAAACCCTTGAGAGCTGAGTCTTAATAGGCAGCTAATGTCTGTGCGACACACACAGCCACGCGCGCTTGTAAACACTGCATGTTTCGGGCGGCAAACAATAACCAATTATTGTGTATTTACTCAGGAAAAAGGTACAAAAGCTGTCACTGTGGTGGTACCTTTTTAAAAGGTACACCTTTGTACCTAAAGAGTGCATATTAGTCCTTCAAAGGTAAATATTGGTACGAAAAGTGTACATTTTAGTTAGAATTGGCAAAAATGTTACATTCGAATAGTATTGCAATATTTTGGGCCACGATTCAATATCATGTGATTTTTAACAATTGCGATACAGCAAGTATTGTGATTCGATTCTGCGATATATTGCGATTCATGTCCCCCATATTATTCAAAGGGATTACAAAAAATGAATAAAATAAGACTCACTTCAAATGTCACATTTAATTCTGTGAACATTATCTACATATTAACTGAAGTGCAAAAACTTCGTAGAATTATGCAAAAACTGTCCGTGATCATTCAGGAAACAGGACCTTAAACGTAACTTAACTTAAGCACATAACTTAAAATTATTTGAAAACAATAGAGTAACATAAACCTGAGAATAATCATATAAATAATGTCACGGTCTTTACTACACGCTTTTTGATGAAAAACTAAATTTAGCCAACCTTTCGATTTGAAAGACGATGATAAACTGGTTGTGAAGATGACGCCATTTCTTTCAAATTTGTTGTTGAATGCGCGATAACAAATCACCGCAACCAGCGCCACCTTTTGGATGTAATGCGCAAGTGTAAATTATTAGAGTAAACTAATAGAGAAAACCTGAAAGTAAAACGGATAATTTTATAATAAAATTGCAATACTGAACAGAATTTATTTTTACCCCACCACTAATATTAATACAAGGGTTACTGTCCCAGTGACAGCTTTTGTACCTTTTGTTCTGAGCGTGTAGGTGATTTATTCTTCCCCACAGTTGGATCTATAAACAGCAGATGAGAGCGGCATCTGTATCTATTATCTTTACAGCGTTATCAGATTCACTCGTACAGTTTTGTTCAGGCTGGTTTGTTAATTGATTTGTTTATTAGCCATTGCTAATGATGAATTATTGTGCCATGAGAGCATGTAATATGATGTTATCTTGCATCAGCATTGGCAGATGCTTTGCCATGGTTGAAGCACATTGGTTATCAACTGGAGTTTGTATAATGGAGAAAAGATTTGCCAAGATAATGTATTATTTGTCATATCATGTCTTTGGATCATGATTTATTGGATCATGATTAAGCTGTTGTTCTTTGAAGAAGTTTATAAAAAATTTGGTTTGTCAAATTTTAGGTTTTTGTTAAAGTTTAGGTAAAGCGAGTATGGAATAAGCATTTGCTTTCTTAAAACACATTCTTGATTTTTATTGTGAATAATTGATCAGTGCACGTGAAAAAAAACATGTCTAATCGTTCAAAAGACTGATGAAATGATATAGAGAAATTATTTCATCAATAATGATATAGAGAAACGATATATTTGGAATCACTTTCAGAACAATTTTTCATGCGTTCATGTCAATGCAAAGCAAATGGCGCTTAAGGCCCTTACACACTGAATACGAAATTCGCGCCCCGAATTTTCGCACGTTAAAGATAAATACGACCTCACGTTATGTCAATCACGCTTGCACACTGAATCCGAATCTTTTGTTCGTCATAAATCGCATCCATAGCAAGCAGTTTGAATGGTGTTTTGACAATACACAGCCACCGAAACATGAATACGAAAAAATGCATACGAATATTTCGGACTCAGTGTGCTAGGGCCTTTATACCAGTGTTAATTTCGTTAACGAAAACTATAACAAAATGTTCGTTGACAACCTTTTTTCCCTGACTAATGAGAGACGACACCCACGTCATTAAACGATCAATGTGACTATATCAACACATGCAATATCATTGACGAAAAAAGACAAGACTGAAATGTGTTTTAAAAAACTTTTTTTTTTGTCAAATAAAGGAGACAACAACTCATTGACTGTTTTACGAGCGTTCATGTTTACAGTTGCCAGATTTCAAAACTTTAAACCTCCAAGAGGAGCTTTTCTGTTAAAAAAAGACGATTTTTGTTGATCATATTATACAAGCAAGAATGCAATGTTTTCTGAATATCCACATGATTTCAAATGTGACATTGATTTTATACATCAGTTCAACAAACAAAAGGGTACCAATAAGTGATGT
>JAQIUQ010005556.1:105000-307500 GCA_030378365.1 Hybognathus amarus | reverse complement strand
TTTAATTAAATAAAATAAGCTCATGCAATTAACACATGAACACGACCTGAGATGACAGAAAACACACAGAGAGCAACGGCTTTAGTTTCTGCTCTGACAGCCGAACGAAATCAGGAATGGAGAGAGAACATTGTGCTTATGTTCTTCATCTTCAAACCAAACTTGGGTCTTCAGCGGATAAAGTTTAAATCCCGTCTGGCTAGAGCTCTTCTCATAATGTTCACTCATTAGGACAGTAGACGGAGGAGTGGACGGCCTTTTGTGGCTGTTTGAACACATTTCGAACCTCATGAGCGTTTACACTATGAAAGCAATCCGATCGAATGTGTTTTAAACTTGCCTCTGGAAGTGGTGGAAAAGGGAGCTCAAAAGCTTTAACACCTGTATTTAGCGTCGTTCCACTTGTGACCCCGATCGAACCAAAACGCACCTTCGAGGGGTCATATTATGTTAATATGAATGTTTTGGGGGCTAAATGAAAACTTGGTAATATACCTTTATTGAAAATTCTCATTAGTATTGTAAGAAAACACTAATTTTACCTGGGTCAAAAAACAGCCTTTCGCACGCGTTTCAGTGCATATGCCTTTAAATGATTATGAGCTTCGCTGACTCCGCCCCTCTGTTCTGCGGGGGTTTGACACAATGCATGCTGGAGTGTTGCCTTGACAACAGTTGAGGGATATTTTGGAGAGAGAATCTGCAACCGTATCAGTTTGAAACCGGAGTCGGACTCGGAACAAGATGACGGCCACAAAGAAGTTAAAAAATCTAAGGCTCGAATAGGACGTTTCTGAATGGTTGGTTAACGTAATGTCACTTTGATCTATTTTAGTATGCACTGGCATGGTAGAGGAGTGAGATACGAATGCTATGCATTTACTGATGTATATGTTAGTTCATTGACAGATTGACGTTACAACTAATGGTCATGAAAACCTTTTTTTTTTGCGATTTGCGAAGATTAATATAAAGGTTAATAAAACTTTTACACTTACTTCTGGGTGCAGAGGGAACATAAATAGTTGGTACCAATTATTTTTTTTAGCTTCCCAGCTTTATACTGACCCTCGTTTATAAAGCAGTCTGCTGAGAAATGATTCGTGCAAACATGAACACATTGATGTTGATTGTGGGGAATATTCCCTCAAAAACAAAACTCAGCCACTGCGTCTTCAGCGGTTTAAATTTAGGAACATCAAAATGACTGTGTTCGTTATTACACCCAAGAACAGAACAACACAATCGCTTAGACACCACACTCTTAGAAGAAATGGTTTTATTTAGAACCAGAAATGGTTCCATCCCCCGCTTCATATATGGAACTCCAAAAATGGTTCTATGGAATGGTTCCATTTTTTTTCTGGTAAAAGGTTCTATTGGCCAATTATGGAACCCCAGGGTTCTAATATAGAACCCATAGGAACCCTTTTGTGTGTATAGAACCTTTTACAGGTTCCAAAGATGTAGCACCTGATTAGGGCTGTCAGTCTTCCTCAATAATACTATTCGAATTCCATTCCACATTTTATGTAATATTCGAATATTATTCGAACCATGGATGCTATGGATGTTATGCGCGCAGTATGTTCTATCTCGCTCTAGATTTCAGGAGATTTTAACGTAATTTGCGGGCATCAGAGACGACGCTATCAATATGCAGGAGGACTCCAAGAACTTCCGGGAGACTTGGGGATGTCTGTATGGGAAACGCTGATGATAGAGCCAACAGCTTGGATGAACGTGCACAATTTCGTTCACGATCTCAAAAACTTGTTCACTTTATTCAGACGAGACAAAAGCATTTAATTTTCACATGCGTGTAAGCCATGAGAAAGACAATATTGCATATATATATATATATATATATATAAATATATATAAAAGCAATATTCGAATAGTATTGATTTTTTTAAATATTCGAATTATATATCGAATTTCGCAATTCGTTCCAACAGCTTTAGCGCTGATAGAACCTTTTAAGGTTCTATATAGAACCTTTTCTTCTAGGAGTGCATTCTGCTCCAGCGTATCAACATATTATATGATATATTATATATTATTTGTTGTAACGCTGCTGTCAATCAACAATCGTGGGAGGGCGTTCAACCGTATGTTGATCACAAAATCGAACCGGCTCAATTTGAGACAAGGAAAAACATATGAGATTAAAACAAAAACACTGGATGGATTTTTATCATTATATGATGGTTTTGTACAGCCACGGCCAACACACATTTCAGTACACACTTGTAAAAGTGCATGCACCTAAACAGGGCATAACCGGAGAGAGTCATTTGTGGAGTATTTTAGTCTCGCCATCGTCGAGACGCCCGTCAGAGGAAGAACAGATGGCTTTTTGAGGGGAGGGGAGGTTAAAGTTTTGCACATGAATTAAAAAATAATGATGTGTGCACACTGCACAGATAAATCATTTATTAGAAAACACATTATATTCTGTACACGGTCAACTTTGATGTGATGGTGACTTTAGTGTTTATTGTTCAAATCATAAAGTGCAGGTATGAGCAAATTCCACTAATGAATCCATGAGAACAGAGGCATCCCCTGAGCTATGAAACGAGCAATAGACTTTATGAATCACGAGCTATGACCTTGGATGAGTGCAGGGACAAACATGCGTTCTGCTGTTGTGGATTAGCACAGTGTCATGCTCTACAGAAGATGTGGAAAAGATTGAGAGCTTTAGCAAATCTTTCTCTTGGTTCACACACACATTCCACTGACCATCACGCTCTATTAACTTCAGTGCTCTATAGGAGCCACATTTCACACTCTTGTATTTCCTTTTTCCATTACACGCTTAGAATTAAAGCTGTGTTATCTCTGTATTTGATCGGTTACTATACTGTAATTGGCTGTTAAATACTGCATAGCTTATGATGTGTAAATGTGTGTTGTCGTCTATCATCTTTTCCCCTGCCTGCTTTTATGCCCCCTAGATTATTTTGTTATGATTATTTGTTATCTGAACAAACAATATATCAAAAGAAAGAACAAACCCTCTGCTTTTAATCAAACAAGCAAAAAACAATAACATTAATTCTAATTCTATTTTTTATCAACACGTCAATGTAAGTTTAATTTTTATAAAAAGCAACATTTTAAAGAAAAAGCTGAGAAAAACGTGTTTTTGTTGAAGACTACGTTCAGAGCGATGATAAAACACAGATCGTATTTCACAGTGGTTTTCTCTTCATGGGTTCATCATTTCATTCAGTTACATTAGGCAGTTATGCTGTTTAATGTTTGATAATCGTGTTATTTTACATGTGCGGTCAGCGATGCTTCTATCGCTTGTTTTTTGCTTCTTCTTCAATCTCAGATGTAGGTTGTTTATTGTAAGTGTTTGTTGCCTTTTTGGACTCCTTATCTGATTGGCCTACCCCTTTCGCCTCTGGGCCAGCATCCTCTAACCTGGCCTTTTTAGGGGGCTTTCCTTTCAGGGCGAATGAGAGGATGCTTAATTGCTTAGCTTTTTGGGTTACACTTTATTTTGATAATCACTTTAGACGTTCTACTAATTATAAGTAACTTTCAACTACATGTCAACTATCTCTCATTAGAGTATTAGTATATTATAATAGACTGTTAGGTTATGGTTAGGCTTTGGGTTAGGAGAATAAGTTTACTTGTAGTCGCCAAGTTACTTATAGTCAGTTGAATGTCTGTTGGGGGACCAACAAAATAAAGTGTTAGCAGCTATTAAGCTGACAGTCTATAATGCCTGGTTCAGATTACACGTTTTTTGTCTGCTACGATAGTCACTGTGTCAGATTACGCGATTTTGAATACTAAAATCCTGTCGTGCATGGACAAGACACAATGTCAGACTACCGTTGCTTCCTGACCAGTCATCGCATGCCCGTCTTTAAAGCGCGGTGATGTCAGTGGAGAAAGCGAAACTGGCAAGTGACTTCCGGAAACGAACGTAAACAAACAATGGATGAAGCGGTGAGTGTTGTATTGGCTGTCCTGTGTTCAGAAAAATGTAAAAAAAGAAGAAGAGAACCCGACAATGGACACATTCCTGGATTGCTCGGCATTGCCTTTTCAGCGTGAGAAATACACGAGTGTGGCGTGTGGACTGTTTGAATTGCGTATGTCTCACCGCCATTGCATGAGACTTAACCCTGCTCGAAGAGGACAGTATGGGCTGTCAATCCTCCAAAGAGAACTTGAGGTAAACTATTGTTTTCTTATATATTTTTACTTTTAGTTTTAACGTTAGCACCATAGTCTCTCTTTCGTTTCGCCATTTTTGAAAGTTGTGTACAGAAAGACGTGCTCCTATTGGTCAACCTCATACATGTGACGGAACCGTCGTGAACGACCATAAAAAAAATTCAACATGCTAGTCTTTGTGTCTTTGGAAGTCACTCGCCTAGTTTCGCTTTCTCGATGACATCACGCGTCAAAGGCGGCTTGCGATGACTGGTCAGGAAGCAACGTGTAGTCTGACATTGTGAATTGTCCACAACACGACAAGATTTTAGTATTCAAAATCGCGTAATCTGAACACATGACTATCGTAACAGCAACAAAAAAAACGTGTAATCTGAACCAGGCATAACAGCAGTCAGTAGAGTTTGGTCAGAGTCCACCTTAGTCAAGTCCAGAGTCGAGTCCAAGTCCGGAGTCCAAAGAGGGCCGGAGTCGCAACTCGAGTCTGAGTCCTTAACATCCGAGTCCGGAGTCGGAGTCGGCCGAGTCCACAAAGATTTAAATGATTTGAAATGGGCTTTTTACAAAGACCCGCCCTCTCTAGTTACTGTTGCTACGTCCCACAAACCATTCTGCTCTCACTCCACATGTTCTCACACAGTGAAAAATATTTTGAGGAGCAAAGAGAAAAAGGTATTTGCAAGGTAATGCTCAAGAATGCAACACGACGCATTAAGAGCCAGGGGTATATTTTTGAGTGATGTTTACATTTTTATTATTTTCTTTTACATGCTAATATATTTTTTAGCCTCTGAAGGGCAGGACTAAATTAATTAATTTTTTTTTAACAATTTACACCAATTTACATCCAGTTCCATCCTAATAGATGCCTCCTTCTTGAACATCACTAAATATTTGCAGGGTTTGTAATGTTTGTGTATGAGTCCCTCACTTGTCACCAGTGTGAAAAGATGGATCTCACTGTCACTGCTAGTAAGGAGTCAAATATACAGAAGATGCTGGAAAAGCAAAGAATGTGCAGGAGCTAGAGGATCCTCATGAACAACCATTACAAAAAAAACCCTAAAAAAAACAGTTGTGAATCATTCAGGTAATGACACACACTATTAAAATCAAGTAATTTGTCTTGTATATTGTCTTGTGGAGTAGGCCATTAAATATCTGTTATGTGAAACAGCTTTTTCAGTGCAGTACTGAATAGAAACAATTTTATGATCCTTCCTATTAATGAAAAAAGAAAAACATTTTGGAAGATTCTGAAAGGTGTGTGTAAACTTATGACGAAAGTGAAAATGTAACAAATATCATACAATTATTAGTCTCCAAAATGTTGCTATGTTTATCACGTTCTGATGTTGCTATGGTTACTGTCAATCATTGCAATTTCACGACTCACAGGACTAGACTTTAGCGGATTCACTCCCACATTTAAATGCATTTATGACTGTTTTTGTTTTTGACATTGTGGACGTAACCACTGGTGCTCTAGAAGCATGAAAAAAAAACTAAATTATATTTAGATTGTCAATTGCGCTCCTTTTAAGCTTATCACTTACCGCGTTCTGCACTCTCCCTAAAACTCGTCATAATCTCTGAAGTTATCCGCACTGCACAGTGAATCTGTCATTTATATTGCGTCTAGACTTTGTTCTGAGGGGATTTGCAAAAGGATAAATTTCATGCAGATTCTGAACATACATTTTGAGTGAATTCTCTGCAAGTTGACTCTAAAATGCCTCTGATTTGCTCACTGCGTTCATGCGCTTATAATACATGTCTGTGATTGGCTACAATGCTTAACGCGGACACAACACAATAGTTTCTTTTCGTTTGTGAATAATGTGTCCTCCAGTGCCTCGGACTTCAACTGGACTCTGACATTTTTCCGAAATCTAAATGTCCGAGTCTGTGCCAAGTCCGAGTACAAATTCATCTGAGTGCGTGACAAGTCCGAGTTCATTCAAAATTGGACTTCGAGTCCAGTAACCCCAACTCTAGCAGTCAGGTTTTCATTGTTGGTGTCAAACAAGTTGTGAATTTGTTTTAACAGTAAAACAGGAAATCATGACTGTACTCTGTGCTCAAAGTGATGCTCGAAGCTCCAGTGCGTAAACGAAAACTTTCGGAAGTATTGTAGCAGAATCACGTGCTATGCATTCCCATGTTTTTTTTTTTGTCATTGGTTGTTGCGTTAAAGCTACAATATGTAACTTTAGTGGCCACAAGAGGGCGCTGTTTCCAACAACAACAAAGGCGAATGTGTGTGACGCAGTAACGAGCTGAATGATGGGACTTGCTGTCAAGCTGATGGATCTAATAATGTTTAAGGATTAGTGAAAACACTCATGTTTTTTAACATTACAGTGCTATGAAGCAGGTTGCGATTGCTGTATATTACATGTCGGATATAAAGGAATAAGGAAATTTCATCCTATTGAACTACATGCAAGTGCTGGATTACTCACACAGGTCAGTTTATTAGATGAATTAATCTTGTGAGGGAAACGCAGCGCTGTTCCACTTGGTAGAACGTTACACTATCACACTAAACAGCATTTAAATGTGTGTTGAAAGTTATAATGTTATTCTACGTGTTACTGTAGTTCGTCTGCTATACGAAACTAGCAGCTTGATCAACATAAGAATAACATACTGACCATATTCTAACATTTCATCATGTCAAGCTAATTTTATATACTTTTGTAATAAAGCTGTAAAGTCGTGACTCGTGAAGTTCTGTCAAGTCCAAATTAGTCACGGACGCTAGCTCTCTGTCGAGTGGAAGTCAGTCTCGGACGCTAGCTCTCGGCATCTCAGAAACATCACGCTGATATTGATCCTCATTCTAGTTCTCCTTGTTTTTCCCAAAGTTTGCTTGCTTGCCAAGGTCTATGATTGAACGAAACAAGAACTGGGTGCCGCTAAACGTTACTCACTATGCAGTTGTCCGCGTCTGTCGCCATGGTTATGTCATGGCTATGGCAATACGAGCGGAAACGAGCGAGGATAGCCGAGGATAGCGCGGATATTGCCGTCATTTACAGGCGACATTTTTTTCCGGGACGGCCACTTATTTAAAATTGTAATTTCTCTGAAATAAAAGAACTTTGGAGACTTTTGGGATATTTTAAGTACACAACTGCAGAAAATATATCACACTGTGCAAGTGATTTTTGGATATTTTATTACAAAATCCTTACATATTGGACCTTTAGATCTGACCCAGGTACAATAGTGCTCTTTTCTGATTGGCTATTGTGAAGCCCCTTTCTTTTTTCTTGATTGGGCTGGCTCGACTAAGGACTCCAGGGGAGACGTGATTGATTCCTGCCGGTTTCCATTGTTTGGCGCGAAACTTTGGGCTCTGAAGGCATATTAAATATATTATAAATAATTTTTCAGCGTAAGAAGAATTACAATATGTGGAGGGATAAAACACAGAAATGAGTGACTGTCACTCTCAAATGCGTGACACTTGAGAGCCCTGGTTGCCACATCAGTTAATACCCCATTTATTGCTTGCTTTTTTTGTAAACAGCATTGCATTATAAGTATTAATGTGTCTACACAGCAAAAGCAAATCTTCTTTTCCATGCTATGCTCCCTTTAAAACACTTAAACTCTCAAGGGTTTTAATATATGCTGAGGTTTTCAAATGAATCATGCATTTCGCATTAGTATGGACTTTTATTCATGGCACTAATCCATAATGGCTCCAAAGAAAACATATCACAGTATATGTAGTTCATATTTAAATGGTTGGTGATTGTTTAAGCTATCATTACAAGCACAGCAATTACAGTTGTAAAGGGATATTGACAGGAGAAATGTTTGTTGTGAAGACGTCACTCAGCCCTGTTACACTGGCTTATATGATGCTATTAACATGTTAATGAGAGTTTGCAGGATCGCTGAAGGGTTGTACGGTATCTCTTATTCCAGCTGACAGTCAGGCTTCTTTAGTTTGTGCGTCTTGACTCGCCTCACGTCTAAAAATATAACCCGACTGAAGGCTTAGACGAAGATATTACTTCAAAAACAGAACCAAAAACCTGCCGACGGCACTTGTAGTAGTCATCTCTCCGAAGGTTTGACTGGGATTACAGTTGTGCTTTCTGGGATATCGTGAGCGACGCTTGTAACTCACTGAGTTTTGGAGCCAATCCTGAGCTAATGGAAAAGACTCGAGTGTAAAGAGACTTTCTGTCTGACATGGAGGTCTTCAGGTTGATCGTTTTGAAGAAAAAGCATCGCATTCTCGTTTGGCAGGGAATAATTATACTCTTTTAGAAATGATTGCTATATTTAATGGGTCTTAAATGGACCGAAAGAGCCATCGATGTTTCTGGTGGGAATGGATACAGAACAAACCCCTAGTGTAAGAATTTAACTACTAAATCAAACGTTTGTGACATGAATGAACCCTCAGATCATGAGTTGGATGTTTATTCACGACTTGATCTGACATTTATTTTCTTATAGTATTTGCTGATACCTCAATACATGCTTACTGTATAAGCAACTTTGCAACTACATGTCAACTACAGGTAACTCTCATTAGAGTATTAGTGTTAGGGTTCGGGTTAGTTAATAAGTTGACATTAGTGCCTTCACTTTTTGTGAAAAAATTCCTGTTCAATTTTTGAGAAATAAGTGTTCATTGAATCGATTGTAAAATCAATTTTCCATGTCTAAAGACGTTTTTAAATATAGGCAAATCCACAGACACCTAACACGGACGCCAAATGCGGGTAAAAATTTACTTTGGCGGGAAAACGCTGTCAAATCACGAGTCAATCTGGCGTTTCTATGTTTACTCACTGCTGGGAAGTTTGTGTAAGCCAAATCTGCACGGATTTAGCTCAAATACGCAACTCGCGATCCTCATGATATATTAAATACAGTGTATTGCACAGAATCTGCTCATTTCTGGCTTACTTGAACACACACACGTCACTACGCAACAAATAATGGCGCGCTTGTTCACTTGCATTGAAGTAATAGCGAATATAAAAAAGCATTTGGTTAAACGAAAAGACACTGTTATTTTCCAATGTTCTACATGTTTTGTGTCCTGTATTGATCTGTCCAACTAAAACACATTTTTGGTAAAAACGATTTCCTATTTTCGATTTCGGAACTTGTGTTGGTTGGTCCGAATCGATTGTGTAATCGATTTTCGAACGTAAAGTGATAGCCATAATGATATGTACTAGGGATGTGCACGAATATTTGAATTTTCGAATATTTCGATATGTAATTATTATTCGAAAAATTAAATACTATTCGAATTTTGAACACGTTGCTTTGCTGGCTGTAAATGCAGTGATATATTCTAAGAACTAACTCGCAGTTATAATTAAATGCACTGGATGGCGCTGTGGAGTGTGTTAACAAGTTGTCTGTATTTGATCACATAATGTTGTTGTCTGCCTCACGAAGTTTTGAATTAACGTTACTTGAAAAGGCTCTTACTAAACGGAATTACTTTTGATCAAATTAATTAATTAATCTGAGTTATGATATCATCACCATGAGAAATCACATGAAATCCAAACAGTCGAGTGAGGAAAGATAACGTTAGCTGTTCATCATTGCATCACAACTGCAGGTAAGCGCAAGCTGGACCCCGCGTGATCAAAGATGTTAACTTATCTAATAGCAAAATGATTTTGAGACATACTTCCTTTAAGTTTCGTTAAGGGAGACCGGTTTAAGAACAGAAAATGTAAAGTGCTTTTAGAAACACCGTTCTCTTTGTGTCTCTGAAACGTCTGTCAGCGCGGCGTCTTTCTCACTCGAACATAAAGTGCTGTCGTCGCCACTGCATGTAACGTTAGATATTATTGTTTTTCTCAACATAAACGTGAAACAATATAAACACGATAATCAATCATTTGCTGACTCGTGTGTGTATATGTGTACGTTCTGTACAATATCTGACGCAATCTGCTTTATTAGGGTTTTTTTCGCTCGCGCTGCTTGAGCATGCTTTTAATAATGCTTTTTAATATATATATTTTGTTTACACATAGGCCTACTGTTTAATGTTTTAAACTAAAAGAAAACTTTAATTACTATTGTAAGCTTGTTGTGTATTGCCTAATTGTAAGCTTGTCCAGAAATGATGACAAAAACGTAAAAAAAATAAAATAAAAATAACGTCTTTTTCGTTAAACATAATTTAAATAAACGAATATTTGAATATTCGATTTTTATGAGCCCGAATATTCGAATGCAATATTTTTGAAAAATGCCCATCCCTAATATGTACAGTAGTTGCAACGTTACTTTTAGTTAGCAGAATGTCTAAAGTGGACCATTGAAAATAAAGTGTTGCCGATATTGTGCCTAATACACACAACCAGTTACATATTTATTTAACATGAACATTTAATTGAACGTGTGTCTCAAGTGGGACATCCACAACATAATTATTATTTAATTTATTTTTTGTAAATTTAAAAACTAAATAATAAAAATTGCACATTAGATCATTAGTTGCCTGATTGTCTTCAACAATCAAGAAAGTCTTTCAGTATTTTTGTGCTCTCTAAAATGTACAAATCTAGGATCCGCACTCTATCTTTTTTATATAATTATAATATATAATATAATATAATTTATTATATATTATCAATACATCTCTACCAATATATGTATAATATTTAAATAGCAATATTTAAAAAATAAATAAATAAATAAAATGACAAAAGCACATTAAAAACTCAAAATTAAAAACTCAAAATATAAAAATAAAAGCAAATATTAATAAACATTTTGTGTTTAATCTCTATTGTAAAAAGCTGGTCATAAATAATGTTGACTTGACTTGACTCTGTAAGTGATCAGATGCACCATTTTCACCTGCTGGACAAATAAACTGCAGAAAACCCCCACAGATGTACGAGCCACCAGACCATAATATGTTAAGGGCAGACTCTTCTGACAAGGACTGGTAAGAACCACCTAGCAACAACACATAACACCTTAGCAACCAAATAGCAATCATCCACAACACCTTAGGATCAAATCTAGTTTTTCCTGCTATGTAATTATTTGCTCCAATAATCATGGGCTAAATTTATACAGATGCAATACGTCGGTTTGTGACATTTCTGTCGTTAAATATCTCCTTTTGCTTCTTCGTTTTGACCTTGACTTGTGTGTGTTATGAAAAAGTCACCATTTTATTTTTTTATTTAAGAATGAGAATCTCAGTATTTCATGGCAATTGTCTCCTCCAGTGCGGACTCTGATTGCAAAGTGTGCATTTACTGCATTATTGTTTTCTTTTCAATTTCACCTTTAAATTGGTTATTTGTTCTGGCCATTGCTGTTTTAGTTTTATTATAGTTTTAAAAATATTTTATAATAAAAAAGTATAACAAATGTAATTAATACAATGTTTATTAATATTTGCTTTTATTTTTATATTTTGAGTTGTTAATATTACTTTCATTTTTAGAAATTTCGTTATGTGCTTTTGTCATTTTATTATTATTTATTTATTAAATTTGGCTATTTAGGGTTTATTTCAATTGTATGTTTATTTTCGTTTTTATTTATTTGCAGTTCAAAAATTGTGAGCTTTCTAATTTTTGTTTATTTAAAATTTTTCAACTAATATTTATATTTTATTTTATTTCAATGAACAGTGATGTTTTTAATAGTTTTAATTAATGATAATAACCCTGGTACCAATTTTAACCCTTTTAAATTATTTTCACTGCTTGGAGAAGCAATTTTTAGAGCAAAACATTTTGATTCCTTTCAAGCGGGAGCTCTGAATCATAAAACAACTTAATGGTCACACATAGACGGCAAAGCAACACATTTGCATAATTGGATTCCACTTTACCTCATAACATGCTTATTTTGAGGCGCGAGTGAGGACGTCAGAACACGGTTCTCAAACCTATCGTGATGCACCGATTAGCATTCTTCATTTGTGGGGAAGTTCATCCAGCCTGTGATTCTGATTGATTTTTAAAGGTACACATAACTATCAAAGCGCCCTCAGAAAAAATGATGGGGCTCTTAATTGCAATTCAAGTGGGAATCTGTATCTCAGAAACGCCATGGAAGAACTGGAAGTTGTTTGTCTATAGTCAGATGATGTTCTCCGGCTCAGCATTTGATGTAGATATCGAACCGAGTCAAGTGTGTGCGTGTTCAAGTAGTTTTTCTTCTGCCCACCCTTTCAGTTTTTAACGTCCACTTCATGAATGTGTGTTCGATAATGCGATTCCCAAGGGAAAATGAAAGATCCTTGAATAACACGGGCCGAGCATCAGTCATCACACCCAAACACACATGATCTGCTATTAATGGTGCTCATGACAGACTGATGCTTTAATCCGTGCGTAACATCTGTATTATCTGGTGAAGCAGTTAGAGTAGCTCAATTTAAAAAACAGCTTTTGCTGATAATTTACACACCCTCATGTCATCCAAGATGTCCATGTCTGTCTTTCTTCAGTCGAAAAAAAAAGGTTTTTGATGAAAACATTCAAGCATTTTTCTCCATATAATGGACTTCAATGGGTTCCAAACGGTTCAAGGTCCAAATGAGAGTTTTAGTGCAAACTGTTCAAAGGGCTTTAAACGATTCCAGACGATGAATAAGGGTCTTATCAAGCGAAATGATCGGCCATTTAAAAAATAAATCACAAAGTTTACGTTTTATGAGCTCAAATCCTCGCCTTGCTCTGTTCTGTGATGCACGTTCATGACTCTCCTGTTTGAACTCGTTCATCAAAATTAATAGGGCTGAGTATCGATTCACATGTTCGATTTCGATTCACAAGCTCTAGAGTATCTAACTTTTACTATTGAAATAAAGTGTAACCACATGTTATCTTTGAAAGTAATGAAAATGCCTCCTTCAAGAAAATTAACAGTCAAGGCATCTAGGAGAAGGTTAAGACTTAGCGAAAGCCGTCTGATCTACGAGATTAATCTTGCAAATGGCTTCTCGGTTATAAACAGGAACAGCCTTTGAACGGTGAACAACAGTCCCGTGCGGAGCCCATCTCTGCTGTAACTCCCGGGATTCCTCCACTGACAGATGAGTGATGAAACTGATGATTTATTCCCTGAACCCTGTAATACTTCACACACTAGATGGGTGTTTTTTCACTTTCTGAAACATTGACATCCCGTAAGAGATAAATAACAGTCAGGGAGAGGGCCGTGTGTGTCTGCTCTGTGAAGGACGGCCGGGCTACTGACGTAAATTGTGTATATATGCAAAATTAGATAAATATTTGTATAAAATGGCATTTGCCTGGCAGAGAAAGTCAAGTAAGTCCGTTTGAAATGAAGAAAACTGTCTGTCTGAGTGACTTGACTACGGGCTCTTTTAATATCGAGTCGATGGGTGTAAAGGAAAGTTGCTGCTGTGAACAGATATTAATATTTTAGCTCATCCTCCAGTGACGAAGGGACTTGTGTTTCTACGCCGCAAGCTTTAACATGTGCAGAGAGCACCGGTACACCTATGATTAATTTACCATCTGGGCCACTGAAGAGTCATGTCATTTAACGCAAGAAAAAGCATTTGAGCAACTTAACATGGCAGAAAACTAAAAAATATGAATGGTAGTGTATACATATTTACAATACGTTCTGTACTAAAAATTATAATTAGTGCTGTCAAATAATTAAAATATATAATCGCATTAATGTCATAGTTAAGTCGCGATTAATCACAAATAATCGCACATTTGTATCTATATTCTAAATGTCTCTTGCAGTGGTGTAGTTTACGTGATACGCAGGTATACGGCGTATACCCACGAGAAAATGTCAAGGATTTCCGAGCCCTATCTCATCGAAAGTTCGTATCTATAGCACAAATGTCATTTCTTCGTGCCATTTATACGCCAAAAATAGTTTTCTGCGTGTATATATGGACGCGTTTTCGTGCGCATAACTGATAGGGGAGATGGGGTAACAACCTGAAACAAATTCTGGATTTGGCTCAATTAATTGAAAATAATTGAGGTTAGATTAAGTTTTTTTTAACAACAAGCAACATACACATCTCTGCTACAAATGACCACTTAAAGTTTTTTCTTTTTACAGTTGCACTGTGAAAGTGACAGAAGTGACAAAGTGTTACAGACTTACCCCATATGGTGCGCACGTAATTCAGTACAATTTCATTCTGTGATAGTTCTGATAATGTCCTGTGCATCTGTATAGGCAGATATCCATACTGTCCATGCCCTTATCCAATTATGGATCAACATCACTGGATAGAGACATAGAAAGGCACTGGCACAGTAAATTCAGATAATAATGAGAAGAAAGTCATAAAATATTGTGAATTGCAATCGAATTAAGATTTGTGCGTGGCAGCTGGCATGTACGATTAACCACTATTAATACATAGAGGAACGACAACAGCAACAACAATAATGACACAATGGAGCTTAGAATCTAGACTTTAAGGGTTTATTGCATTAAAACAGGACATATTTGTGATCAAAGCATAGTAAACTGAAAACTTTAAAACATTTTTGTAATTCCAACATGGTTTGTGAAAGTCTAGCAAGCTAAATGTATAAAGCAATAATTAAACCCGAAAAGTTGTGTGGTCTCGTCTTTCATTTAATTATCATTGTAGCATGCTTGTCCGCTTAGACTTAACACTGGTTAATGACCAACCCCGCTGTGTTTTAGACACACTTCTCAAACCCTATGCCAACAGCTCGCTAGGAATTGCTGACACGTTTCAAAAAATCGGTGCTATGTTTCAGCAAACAAGACAGTGATTAAGGCAATATAAAGTTAGATTTGTAAACGTCTATACACCCAACTCAGAAACCAGAAAAAAATTAAGATGAAAAAATTTACTTTCATGGTGTCAAACACTTTTGTCCAGTAATCTCCACGCAGAATTATCAAAACTTTCCGAAATTTGGGAAGACCGCCTTCTGGCAGCAAGAAAAATATCGTGAACACGACCTGCCCCACCCTGCGACTATGTCATAAGGTTCGAGTCACATTTAACCCCGCGTCAGGCTGTGCCCTGCGCTCCTTCTCCTGAAACCTACCCAAGGGATTCTTCAGTGCTGAGCATATGCACACAAAAAACTCTTTTGGTAAAAATGCCACTGAGAAGTGACATTTTGTGGTATTAGATACGCACTTTCATGAGACTGTGTTGGGATTTTCTGTATATCCACTAGGAAATGTCAAAGATCTCTGTATACCCACTTTAAAAAAGCTGCATAGGATTCGGTAGCATACATCTGATCGCTTCGTGAAAGAACTTTCATTTGGAGCCCAACCCGGCCCACGCGTTAACGTCTGGTTTCCGCGCAGCGACACGTACTTCGAGTTCCGCGGATTCGGCAACAATGTAACTCAGCCTACTTGTAAAGCGGAAACGTCGCGCGTATTTGGCCATTTTTGAATGAATAAATCAAAAATTAACAATAGCTAAATCAAATCCGATATGTAGCCTATTTAAGGGTCTTATGAAGATTAAAGCCTCAAAAAGACCTGCAATTTGAAATAAATTTCAGCTGTTCTGCTGTGTTGATTGATGAGCACTCAATGTCACTGGCGCGTCATTGTCATTCATTTTAGCACCATAGCTTCTAAAAGTCCATGACAACCTGTCAGGATACAAAGCTTCGTATAACTTGAAAGAAAATTAAACAGAAATATATTACTACTATTGCACAGTAGAGCAACACAGTAGCTCAAATGTCTTTATTTTTAAAACCCACACCAAGTAGAAACGTAGAGTATAAATAATAATAATAAAGATAAAATAAATAATAATCAAATTTATTAATTTGGGGTATATCACAGTATACTCACTACAAAAAACTAAATGACTACACCACTAGTCTCTTAATTTCTTTTTTTCCCATTCTTTTTCTCTCATTTTAAGAACATCAACATGGGAAAAGTGTAATCGGCTTGCTTTGTGGTTTTTTTTTTTTAAACAAGGCAACAGATTTTCCACACTTACACTTCTCACTTGGACCAAATGAAGAGTTCAGACTGCAAAAGCCTCTGGAAATGACCTCTAAATTGAGATTTTCTTCTGAAGTGACCACGGATAGCGAGCTGCATTTAAGTTCAGTAAATTCACTTAAATGACAATTAATAGGTAATATTCATTGCCATTTCAGTGAAATTACTGAGCTTCAATCTTATACATAGCTCGATAAAAATGATCATTTGAGAAGAAAATTTCAAATGGCACTTGCTTTCGCATCTGAACTCTTCAAAATACCTCTTCTCAGGTTACACTGTCTATCAATAAAGGGGTGATAGAAATACTGATTGAGGTCTCTATACTGACGAGGATGCGGGAGAATCCGCATCTAGCTGTGTGTGTGTGTGTGTGTGTGCGAATTGGCCATCATCAAGCGGCTGCCTTCAGAGTGGGACCCGCTGCGATCCGTAACTGCACGACAGCTCGCTTTGGTCGACGCAGACACAAACGTCTTCCGCGGCAACAATCAACTGAAATGAACGGGTTTCATAGCGTCGCGCATGCTGACAAGTTCTGCTAGGCCAGAAAGGCTGTTAATGGCGCCAATGAAAAAATTTATGCTGTTAAAATGGGTTTGCTTGAACGTCGTTAATTACACACTGGAAACTGACAGCCCTAATAATAACATATAATATTTAGAACAATTACTGCTAATCATTAGTAATATTTAATATTAGAGCCTTGGGACTTTAACACGTTAATTAAGATTAATTAATTACAGACTTTAACGCATTAATTAATTAGACACAAAAAAATTAACGCATTTTAATCGCACTTATTTTTGCACCACGAACATTCTCACTGGATTAGTTTCGGCGGACCGATTATACTGGAGCACCAACTAGCGTTCATGACTTTTTTTTTACAGTCTATGCTTCAGACAACTAAACAACAAACCACAGTGAACATGAACGAAGAAGCTGACGAGAACCGCTTTGGTTGGTCCCGGTGGATGGATGGGAAATTTTGTTATAAAAACGAACGGATGGAAGCGTCATTAAGAGCATGGTTGTGTGCAAGCTATGCAACAAGGAATTCGCATATCACATCGACCCTCAAGTTTCACCTCAACGCAAAACATATACAATTGCACTGGTCTGCTGGACTTGGTTGAACAAAAATAAACAATATTTTGTTGCTTAAGCTTATGTATTCAGTCATTATTCAGTGGTATATTAAAAATCCATGTGAAAAAAATCTTCACTGTTTCAGTTCAAATATTTATGCAATTAAAATGCGATTAATTTTGATTAATTAATTACAATGCCTCTAATTAATTCGATTAATTTTTTTAATCGAGTCCCGGCCCTATTTAGTATAGAATGTGTATGTAAATACACTCACCTGCCACTTTATTAGGTACACCTGTCCAACTGCTCGTTAACACTTAATTTCTAAGCAGCCAATCACATGGCGGCAACTCAGTGCATTTAGGCATGTAGACATGGTCAAGACAATCTCCTGCAGTTCAAACCGAGCATCAGTATGGGGAAGAAAGGTGATTTGAGTGACTTTGAACGTGGCATGATTGTTGGTGCCAGAAGGGCTGGTCTGAGTATTTCAGAAACTGCTAATCTACTGGGATTTTCACGCACAACCATCTCTAGGGTTTACAGAGAATGGTCCGAAAAAGAAAAAACATCCAGTGAGCGGCAGTTCTGTGGGCGGAAATGCCTTGTTGATGCCAGAGGTCAGAGGAGAATGGCCAGACTGGTTCGAGCTGATAGAAGGGCAACAGTGACTCAAATAACCACCCGTTACAACCAAGGTGGGCAGAAGAGCATCTCTGAACGCACAGTACGTCGAACTTTGAGGCAGATGGGCTACAGCAGCAGAAGACCACACCGGGTGCCACTCCTTTCAGCTAAGAACAGGAAACTGAGGCTACAATTTGCACAAGCTCATCGAAATTGGACAATAGAAGATTGGAAAAACGTTGCCTGGTCTGATGAGTTCGATTTCTGCTGCGACATTCCGGATGGTAGGGTCAGAATTTGGCGTCTACAACATGAAAGCATGGATCCATCCTGCCTTGTATCAACGGTTCAGGCTGGTGGTGGTGGTGTCATGGTGTGGGGAATATTTTCTTGGCACTCTTTGGGCCCCTTGGTACCAATTGAGCATCGTTGCAACGCCACAGCCTACCTGAGTATTGTTGCTGACCATGTCCATCCCTTTATGACCACAATGTACCCAACTTCTGATGGCTACTTTCAGCAGGATAATGCGCCATGTCATAAAGCTGGAATCATCTCAGACTGGTTTCTTGAACATGACAATGAGTTCGCTGTACTCAAATGGCCTCCACAGTCACCAGATCTCAATCCAATAGAGCATCTTTGGGATGTGGTGGAACGGGAGATTCGCATCATGGATGTGCAGCCGACAAATCTGCGGCAACTGTGTGATGCCATCATGTCAATATGGACCAAACTCCCTAGGAATGCTTCCAGCACCTTGTTGAATCTATGCCACGAAGAATTGAGGCAGTTCTGAAGGCAAAGGGGGTCCAACCCGTTACTAGCATGGGTACCTAATAAAGTGGCCGGTGAAGTGTGACGCAGACACTACCCATTTTCTGAAAGAAGAAGTCTCTACCAAGGCTGGATTTATTTAATCAAAAATACAGTAAAAATTTTGAAGTCTGACATAGTCAGGCAAGGTTTTCAGGATCTCTCAAGCATTGATTCATGTTCCATTGTCCAGAGCAAGATGTTCAAACCGATCAAGCCCGTGCCAAACCGATAACCTCTGCCCTCTTTCCCAGAATACATCCGCCAAATAGCCGAAATTAGCCTCACATTCCCCTTTCTCTGTAGTCTAGCTGAACAAAGGTTCACTTATGTTCCACTGTGCCATTCAAAGCACACTCACTTCCCAAGACTATTTTACCCCCCATCTCCACCCGCCCCTGCTGATCTGACTCTGACTCCATAATAACACCGCACATCTTCTTATTGTGTTTCTGCAATTTTCATGATATTGTGCCGTCTGCCTCTAGACAGCAAACCAGCCGCTAATTCCATCCCTTGTTTAGTCACATGGACGCATTTTATGTGCCTTCGGTGTGAGATGTTGCTCTGACTATAAATGAAGCCCTTGCATGCTTTGTGCCGATGGCCACGGCTTTCAACATGCCCACAGGCTTCAGTGAAGCTACTCGTATAATAATGAATAGTGCATTAGAGCCTTATTGCAAAAAAGGGAAAATAGAGGGGAGCTTTAATTTGATAGATGTTTTTATACTTTTGGTTTACATGTTTAATGCATTATTGGTCCAATTAAAAGAGAGAGAGTTTGAAATTTGAAGTTATATCAGCACTTTTGTGTGTGTGTGCGCAAGTATGTGGAAGCTAAATTAATGATGGCATCTCTATTCCACTGAAATCTTTCTCTTTATAAGTTGTAGCTTGGGAAATGCAAACACAGAGGCCTCGTTACCTTTCCTCTGACATGCTTTCCATCTCGCTGAGGCACAGTTCAACAGTCCCTGTGGGATTCGGCACACATATTGGTTCCCTTTCTTTGGGAAAATTGCTAGTAATGTGAACTCAGCCTGTTAGGTGATTCTCCAGAGAAGTGTGTGAGCGTCAGAGAGTATACCTGGGGAATTAAGAGTATTGTATTGTGTGTGAATATTGTATTTTCTTTGTTCCCTTTTCCTTCTTACAGTCATCCATCTTCTCGGTCACCGTCATAATCAGAGAGCCCATTCGATTTAATTTATTCTGGAGAATTTGTGCTTACTTCTAGAGATAGTTCACACAAAATATTTAAATCTGTCATTATTTGTATGTTTGGTTGCCCATATTCTTCAAAATATCTTCTTTTGTGTTCAACAAGTAAGAAATGCATACGGGTTTTTGAACAGGTGAGAAAATGATGCCAGAATTTTAAATTTGGGCGAAATATCCCTTTAAATGTCGCATTAATAATGAGGCATGGCAGAATGTTTGACATATTAATAATTAACGACGATAAGCCCAGAAAACACAATCTTTTCTTGGCTTTTTCCCCCCTGCTTGCTTTGGACACAATGAGTCTGACTGTTTAGTAAAGCTAAACTAAGTACGTCTCCTCATGGAAAATATTAAATTAAGTGCATTACAAAAATATGACAAGATAGCTAAATTTATAATGAATTTGTTGCACGCTTTTTCCATAAAAAAAACCCTTTTTCTTTTTTCAAAGTTTTTACCGAAATGACAAAAGAAAGGACAATCTCTGGGCTGATTAAATTTAGACTCATAGCCCCAGGAATCCCAAGAGGTTTGACATACTCTTTAAGGAAATTAATTTACTTAATATGGAAATTCATCTTGGGGTTCGTGCCTCCATTATAACCACCAACTCATTTTCTGCAAATCTATTTATACTAGGATGAATCTCGTGAAGCTTGTCGAGAACAAATCCAAGTCGTTTTTCACCTTAAAATCAGATTTTGCTTGGTGAAAAGGAAGCCTATTTTAGGATCATAAAGGAAATAGCATTTGGTGTACTGCCTTTTATTTAGTTAAATAAAGAAAAAAAACATTGTTATTAGAGATGCAAAATATGTCAACCACCATTTATCGGCTGATATGTTCATTTTTTATGTTATCGGCCCAATATGAAGATTTGGCCGATATATTAAAGCCGATAAGAGTTATTTGGGGGGTTTTTTTTGGTAAGAAAAGTTGATCATAGGAGTGTAAAAGAAATTAGTTTGATTTATGTTGTAATGTTTGGGAGAGGGCTTTTAATGGTGAGACTTTTGTTTTTGTAAAAAAATTAGGCCGGAAAAGATTAATCGCGATTAATCGCATCCAAAATAAAAGTTTGTGTTTACATAATATATGTGTGTGTAGTGTGTATAATTATTTTATATATAAATACACACACATGCATGTAAACATTTAAGAAATATTTGCATGTATATACTTTATATATATTTATACAAAATTAATATTATACATAAATATAAATATTTGATATATTAATAACACATTTTTCTTAAATATATACATGCATATATGTGTATTTATTTATACAAAATAATTATACACACTACACACACATATATTATGTAAACACAAACTTTTATTTTGGATGCGATTAATCGTGATTAATCTTTTCCCAGCCTGAAAAAATATAAATATTTGGATTTTGATTTATTGGCATATATATTGGTTATTTCAAATATAATGGGGGGTTTGGATGTTCTTTAGGTCTTATTTAATATTATGCTTTTATTATGTTTTTGATCACCTTGCACACAGCCTCTTGAGTAAGAGCACAGTTTGAGAGATTCTAAAACATTTATTTATTTATTCGTTCATGCCATTTTACAACATATTATTTTATTTCCATGAACGAAAAAAAGGAACAGGAAGAAGAAAAAACATCTTCTAATACCTGTCCCTATTTCCTCCACATTTGAGTAAGGAGAAACTGAAAATGTCTCAGAAATCGAAACATGCCGTATACTATTACATTGCATGATCCTTGCATCATTTTATCTTCTCTTTTGATTTTGTACTTTAAGAACGGTCTGATCTGGGAAGAGTGTGTGTAGTTTCCTGCCCCTTAGTCATTTATATAATCTTCAATGAGCTCATTGTTTCTGCCTTAAATTATTATATTGTTTAAATTAATATTTTTTAAGCTAACTGCTACAGTATATGCATTTGTGAAATGCATAACAAGACAGGTTCCTCTGATAACTCTAAATTGTAATGTGGATTTTCTGTAAAGCTGCGTTGAAACTATGTGTATTGTGAGAAAAGCGCTATACAAATAAACTGAATATGAATACTCAAACCCTCAAGTCAAGTCACCTTTATCAATATAGCACTTTTTACAGTACAGATTGTTTCAAAGCAGCTTTACAGAGATAACAGGAAAATAATTCAACAAAATATGTTTCCAGAAGAAAATAGCATCACAGTCCAGTTTAAGTAAGTTCAGTGATTTTTCATTTTTGTTGTAAAAAAAGTTATTAATTTAGTTCATTTACATAAAGCCGTTCTGGAAAAACGTCCAGCTTAGCTCAGTTCTCATGTAATGGTGTCAATGCAGACAAATCAATAATATTGTTGAATATTAAATAAAATTTCCTTAACTAAGCAAGCCGAAAGCCAATGGCAACAAAGGTGAAAAAGGCGACAGTGTCGAGGCGTCAGGCGAGAGAATGGAGGAGAAACCAGACTCAGTCTCCCAGTTCTCCTCTGGCCAACAAACATTGTGTGCTTCTCAATATCCCCCTCGTCTCCTCGCTCCTCCGTCCTCCATCCTATGACCCAGAAACCGATCGAGCTCAGCCATCCTTAAGGACATCTCAATTCTCTAATTGCACCGCGAGGATCAAGGAGCCTCCTGAGGAGTCGTGATGAGTGAGGATACACAGGTGTCTCCTATGCAGAAGAGTTTTATTGACTAAACGTGACGCACGTGTAAATTCTCCTCCGCCTTCACATCGCTCACAATCATTTTAATTTATACTTCTTTACCTTTTGCAGTTTATATAAACCACATATCTCACATATTTCAATGGTATCTTGCTTTATTATTATTTATTATGAATTACTTTAACAACATAAGGGTAGATGCTTTGAGCACAGCTGATGACACTGTGAAGTGATGCTCGAGTGGTCAAGTAATACCGGTATCACCGGCGGGGGCTTTTAAATTGCTAATTTAAAGGAGTAGTTCACTTAAAAAAAAACTTGCTGATAATTTACTCACCAAGATGTCCATGTCATTCTTTCTTCAGTTATATGGATTTTTCTCCATATAATGGAGTTCAATGGGGTCCAAACAGTTCAAGGTCCAAAAGACAGTTTCAGCTGCGAACTGTTACAAAGGGCTTTAAACAATTCCAGACTGATGAATAAGGGTCATCTGGAAGGTCATGCTCTGCCTTGCTCTGTTCTTTCACTCTCTCTGACTTCAAACTCTGTTCATCAAAATGAACGAATCTTTTTTTGTGTCATTTGGTTCATTCAACGAACGAAATAAACGAGTTGACTCTGGAAAAGATTCATTCATTTTGATGAACGAGTTTGAATAGGAGAGTCACACAGAACAGATCTAGGCGACCATTTGACCTTATAAAACTTAACTTTGTTATTTATTTTTAAAATGGCTGATCATTTTGCTTGATAAGACCCTTATTCATCGTCTGGAATCATTTAAAGCCCTTTGAACAGTTTGCTAAACTGTCTTTGGACCTTGAACCGTTTGGACCCCATTGAAGTCCATTATATGGAGAAAAATCCTGGAATGTTTTCATCAAAAACCTTCATTTCTTTTCGACTGAAGAAAGAAAGACGTGGACATCTTAGGATGACATGGGGTGAGTAAATTATCAGCAAAAGTTTTTTTAAAGTGAACTACTCCTTTAAAGGCAAACGTAAAATGCGCACGTTTGCACTGGGATTCATAAATGGCACACGTCAACCGGAATTTTTCCATAGGAATAAACAGAAACGCTCCGCTTTTTGTTGACATATTTTTGAGCATATTTTAGTTTAATTTCAAATTAGCGTCATTTCAAGGCGGATGACTTAATGGTTAGTTCATTAGCCTATTATTCTTAATGAAAACACAACAACAAAACCGTGCAATGAGAAATTCGCTTAAATAGGCGCTTTTACATTTCGTTTTGATTCCAAACATCCTGCATCACCTTGTCAGTCAGCTCCTGTTGCTGATCTGTGTGGCGACTCTCGTTCGACTTTCGATTTATTAAGCAGACATGTTCAGTTTAATAGTGTCTGTTCTCTAACTGAACTAAATGATTTTCTTTAATCGACAGTGGGTGGGAAAGAGATGTAACCGACTATCATAGCAAGTCTAATTCCAATGTATAAAACATGGAGCTGAGACGCGAGTAAAGGAAGTGAGGAAAGGTAACGAGGATGCACAAATAAGAAATGAGGAGTATGATTATTATTCAGGCAGCATTATTGGTCAGAAGTAAAATTTCTAAATTGTCATGCTTGTCAAATGTTTTAGAGAAGGTGGTTTATGCACAGCTGATGTTATTTTTAAGTAAACATGAGATCCTAGATAAATTTCAGTCCGGTTTTAGGGCAGGTTATAGTACGGAATCAGCACTCCTGAGAGTTGTTAATGACTTTCGGTTTAATCTGAGATGCAGGTAATGCTGCAGCTGTGATTTTATTGGACTTGAGTGCGGCTTTTGACACTATAGACCATGCAATTCTCATAGAGCGGTTATCCCAAATGGTTGGAGATACGTGGGACAGTTTTAAAGTGGTTCAAGTCGTATCTTACTGATAGAACACTTTCAGTAAAGTATGGGAAATTTGTATCAACAGCAGTGCCTGTCACCTGTGGGGTTCCTCAGGGTTCTGTTATAGGCCCTATTTTATTTTCTTTGTACATGTTGCCCCTGGGTTTGATTTTTTAAAAATATGGCATGTCGTACCATTTGTATGCCGACGAATACACAAATCTATCTCCTGTTGAAATCAGGAGAGAATTGTGGTTTTAATTCACTGTTGGCATGCCTGGAGGAAGTTAAGAGCTGGATGACTCATAATTTGGTTTAGTTAAATCAAAGTAAAACTGAGATCATGTTTTTTGGCCCTGCCAGAAGATGCCTTGATAATATTGCAACATATTTGGGCACATAGTCAGATTATTGTCATGATCAAGTAAAAAACTTAGGTGTAGTGTTTGACCCAGATCAATGCCGTGGTTAAGAGTTGTTTTTTCCAGATTAGGACTTAAAACCTATTCTGTTGAGAAAAGACTTAGAAAAGGTTATTAATGCCTTTGTTCTGTCTCGCCTTCTATTGTAATGTTTTGTATGTAGGGTCCAGTCAGACCACTATATCACGCTTGCAGATAGTTCAGAATGCGGCGGCATGGCTGCTGGTGGGTGCTAAGAAAAGTCATCACATTTCTCCTGTTTTAGCATCTCTCAGGTGGCTACCTGTGGATTTCAGGACAAAATATAAAACTCTGTTGTAGTGTATTTTAAAGCAGTGCATGGGATAGCTCCTGCTTATATATCTGAGCTTATTGCTCTTCACCAAGCTCCTAGGTCTTTAAGATCAAATAATACATCATTGCTCTCAGTCCATCGATCTCATTTAAAGGGATAGTTCACTTTGAAATAAATTTTTGATATGTTTTAGCTTACCTCCAGGGCATCCAAGATGTAGGTGTCTTTGTTTCCACAGTATTTTCAATTTTGATAATTTTAGGTAAAACCGGTGTTGTCTTGTCAGTCATACACTGGGAGTTGCAGGGGTCCACCTCAAAGAGCAGTCAAAATTAAACATGATTTAATGACTACCAGACAGCAAACTGACATTGAATCAACGTGGAAACGACGTGCTCATGACATTGAAACAACGTCGATCTGGATTGTTTTGCTCATCAAATTAACGTCAAACTGAAACGTCAGACGCGTCATTCTTCAAAGCTAAATGAAAATCGAAAATTGGTTTGCTTTCATAACGTTGAAACAACGTTGAATTAAAGTTGATTTTCCGTTAGTTTTGAAAGAATGACGCGTCTGACGTTGGTTCAACGTTAATTCGAATGAGCAAAACAATGTCAGATCAACGTTGTTTCGATGTCATGTTTCCACGTTGATTCAATGTCAGTTTGCTATCTGGTATTGAATGCAAGTACACATTGATGCCCTAAGAGATTGAAACGAGTGGTTTTTGTGAGAAAACGAACAGTATTTATTCTTTTTGACCTTGTGTAACCATATCCACGTCCAACTGATCTGAGAGCAGGGCGCTTCGGTCAGCGCATGCGCTGTTAGTGATCGCTTGAGCCCTGACGTCACTCTTTGTTTATACAGAGATTTCTGAAGTTTTACCTTTCACTAAACATATTTAGATATACGGGAAACCGCAATGGAAGACGATTTCGGTATATCTAAATATGTTTAGTAAAAGGTAAAACTTCCGCAAATCTCAGTGTAAATATTGAGTGACGTCACACGCAGTCGATCACTTCCGGCGTAACAATGAACTGATTCAGTTCTGGTTCAGTTGGACACTGACTGCACAACTGATTCAGATCACTTGGCGTTACTGTGATTACAAAAGGTAAAACGATATAAATAATGTTTGTTTTCTCACACAAACCACTCCGTTTAACGTGTCTTAGGCCATCAATGTGTACTTACATTTACGAGTCATTAAATCATGTTTAATTTGGACTTCTCTGTGCATGCTCTTTGGTGGACCCCCTTAGCCCCCAGTTTATGACTGACAGACACGAACGGTTTTGACTGAAAAATGTCAGAATTGAAAATACTGTGGAAACAAAGACACCTACATCTTGGATGCCCTTGAGGTAAGATAAAACACACCAAAAATTAATTTCAAAGTGAACTATCCCTTTAAAGTCAAAAGGAGATCAGGCCTTTGCTGTTGCAGGTCCGAGGCTTTGGAATAGTCTGCCTCTTGAATTAAGAGAGATCACTTCTTTAAATGTATTTAAAACCAGTGTTAAAATTATTTCATGTCTTTAGCCTTTAAGAGGTTGGGCTAGTATTTATATTTGTAAGTTGTCTGTTGTTTTTATGTGTTGCTTGTTTTATGTGGTTGATTGTACAGCACTTTTGTCTGCAGGTGCAGTTGTAAAGTGCTTTATAAATAAAATAACCATAACTAGGGCCCTATAATTTCTGCGATCACGGAATAAAAGCGCACTCTTTTTACAACTAAAATAACAGTAAAGGGTAAAAAAAAAATGAATTCCCAAAAATTAAAATGGAAAAAACGGAATTTGCAAAAATTAAAATGGAAAAAACGGAATTTGGGAAAAAATAAAATGGAATTTGGGAAAAAATAAAATGGATTTTATAGGGCCCTACATAACCAGAAGTCAGATTGGAACATTCAGAATATCATAACCCCAAGACACATCTGTAGGCCTGTGCCCTCAACACCTTCTCAGTCTGTGTATGATCTATTTAACACAGCTCTGTGGAAGCCTGGGCGCTCAGTAAAAGCTAAGTGTGTGTTTGTGTTGTGCCAGGTGTGCGATGGGTCCCAGAGCTCCCAGGAGCCGAGGCAGAGGAAGGCGTCCCGCCAGGCATGGAGCACGTCCAAGTGCGCAGACGCTTCCAGTCGCAGCCTTCAGCTTCCCCCGCTGGTCTTCCGGCTAGCCGAGCAACATGACTGGAACAGCAGAGAGAGTGAGTCGATCGCCCGTCCCACCACCCTGGCTCTGCGCACCCCCCGCTCATCGCCATCACGTCTGCTGACGCCGGCAGGTGAGCCAAAACAGACCATGCCTTTTGTGTGGATTCATATAATATGGACATTTCAGTAGGGGTGCACAGCTACTGGTTTCTTTAACACATTTATACTGGGTTACATTTTACTCCAGCAGAATATAAACCAGGGAGGCACCGACATGATACCGATAACCGATAATTCTATATATTTGAAAGCCAATCTAAAAAATAAAATCTAAATCACAATTTTTATATACTTTTTGTCAGCTTGGTTATAAAAACCTCACCATAAGTCTCACCATTAAAGACAATTATGATGTTCTCATTATAATTTCACATAGCCGATATGACAGTCTTGCGCTGCACATTTTGCACTTTACTGATTTTCCATTTTGAAGTGATTTCAATCATATTTAAAGCAATTCAGAACCATCATGGTAGCCCTCAAACCGTATTCACTTTATAGCCCTTAATCCTGTAATTGTGGACAAATGTGGGCTCAGGTGTGATCCTAATTTTGATTTATTATAAATGTTATATCACTGTCTTCGATAAAGTTTTGTCTATTCATTTATGGTGTTTTTTTTTATTTTGGGTATTTTTGAATTTATTTACTTCAAGAAGTACCATATTTTCTATGTAAATTATGCTTATTTTTTGTTTCATTTTTTTTCACTTTTTTTAAACTACATTAAAATATCATTTCATTAAGTTCTTAGAGCTAAAACCTAAAGATGAAGTGACTTTGCTGTCACCTGGTGTCTTATTTTGGCTTATTTTAGAATGCTCTAAATTACAGTTTTTCCCATTCATTTCTATGGGTGCCCATTTTCTGACCCAAATACAAGATTAAGGAGTTTTTTTTCACCCACTTAACATTGTAGAATTGAGTCAAAAAAATGTGTGTGTACAGGAGGCAAACTTAGCAAAAGTAGCCAAGTCTTATACCGCTGATTTATTATTAAAATAATATCAAACTATTTTGCCCACATTTGCGCATCTGAAGAGTCTCAGCTGAAGGAAATAATACATTATTTAACGGCTTTAAGATATTGGCCAAATTTTCTTATCAGGCCGATAATGATAACATTAAAAATGAACATTGAGCCTGATATGAATGGCGATATATTGTGCATCTTAATATAAATTCTGATTTGAGTTTGAATTCTGTTCTCCCCCTTTAACTCTATAGTACCAACAACCATTGGGCATCCGTCATAACATAAAAATAGTTGCTTTTAAATCATTTCATTGCACCATTATTTTTTCAACCCACAAAGGTTATTTGTGAAGAAAACAATGTGGGAGTCTTTGTAAAAACACTTGGATATTTCTCAGCAATGGTGTTTCATCATAATATAAATGTAAGAATGAAACGGGCATGGCGATAAAATCGACTCCTAACCCTTGAGGAATGATTGGCTTTACTACCAGCTCTTCATATCCTGTTTTTTGGTGGGAGGTATAGATTAGAAGTCACTTTGACGTTTTGTCCAATGACGCTGTTTTTCTGTCACTTATCATCTCTATGCAGCCTGTTCTTTCTTTGATGGACTCTTTAAAGAGGCACAGCTGAAGGGTGTCTCTCCAGGGCCGTACGCTGATGCATGAAAGAGAATTTGTGCCTTAAGATCAGTTTCTCTTAATGTATCCACAGCAATATACAATGGGATTTATGTGTGGATGTTCTTGCGTCTTATATATCTGTAGTCCTCACTTGTTTCACACTGAGATTTTCACCTTTACTGCAGACAAAGCGAGCGCTGCTTTCTTGTGGAGAACTTTGTGGGTGGTTGCTTACAGGCAAAATAGCCCAATATTCATGGTAGGGTTGCATCGTTTTCTTATAGTCTTGCTTGAATTTTATTTCAAGTACACTGTGAGCTTTAGGAGCTGCTTCTTGTAAACAGCAGTGCTATTGAAAAGCCGTGCATTTCAGTTTTGTTTGCTTAACCTCACATAATGGTCAATCCCTTTGAAGTGTGATTATTATTAATCATGAAAATATGTTAAATAAATTGTATATTTAAATATGTAAATAACATTGATCTTGATCCAACAGACCTTATTCACAGCAGGGACATCTTTGATTATTAACAACATTAAAGGGTTAGTTCACCCGAAAATGAAAATTAAGTCATTAATTACTCACCCCATGCTGTACCAACCCCGAAGACCTTCGTTCGTCTTCGGAACACAAATTAAGATATTTTTGATTTAATCTGAGAGCTGGATCACTCTCACATAGACTGCCTAAGGGACTGGCTCTTGACGGCCCATAAAGTCATTAGGGGTGTAACGATACACAAAACTGACGGTTCGGTTTTCCCACGGTTTTGACGTCTCTTGGTTCGGTTTCCGATTCGGTTTTGAAAGCTAAAATGGCTTTTTTTTCTTTCTTTTTTTACCAGTGGTTTAATGAAAAAATGGTCTTTGTCTTTAAATTAATTCAATTACAATTAAACATTTCACAAGGATTAAAAAAATCTGCTAATGCTGTAAACTGATATAGTCAGCCGCACATTACTATAACATTAAATGTTGTAGACTTTTAACCTAAATTCAGATGCTATTTATTTTTTAGATATAATAATCAACACAACACATTGTATGAAAACATGTAAACTGAACATAAGGCAGTTTTTGCATTAACTTGTGTTTTTACTCTTATTTGTTGTTGAAATATAATAATTTACAGAGTTGTAATTTTCATGAAAGATATTTTAAACATACATTAAATAATCAAGATATCATAAACAGGTTAAGCAAATGCGCGAGGACGTTCTTCTTCGAACTACTTCTTGTTACTGGCTGCTCACCGCTTAGGAATATTACCGCCCCCTACCGTATAAGATGATGTGCTGATATAGCTGGAAGCGCAAAACTTTGTTTTAAAGCAGAGGAAGACGCGCGCTGTACATACGCTTTTCAATTACCATATTTTCCGCACTATAAGGCGCACTTAAAAGCCTTTAATCTTCTCAAAAAACGACTTTGCGCTTATAATCCGTAGCGCCTTATATATGAATCATCATCTTATACGGTAAGGGGCGGTAATACTCCCAAGCGGTGAGCAGCCGGTAACAAGAAGTCGTCGAAGAAGAACGTCCTCATCTCGAGTTCTCTGCGCATGCGTTCTGGAAATCTCTTGTACTCTCGTCTCAAGGCCCATAAGGAAGTAATGGAATAGTCGAATAAAGTCGTTATTTATGGGTTTTTTTTCACACAAAAAGTAGTCTGTTTGCTTGATAAATTTATAACTGAGCCACTGTAGGCACATGGAACATTTTCTTTAATGACTTTAATGACTAGTGTCTAATGTTGCTGTTTGAGCATAAACAATCATTATCAAAGTTATAAAATTCAGGAAGACATTTGCGTTAAACAAAAGAACTACAACAAACGGCTGGTAGGGACTACACAACATTCCTCTGGGTTAGTGACATCACCAACCCTAAAATGTGCATAAACCCGCCTCGGGAACGATGTTGAGAAGAGAAGAGTAAGAGTACATTTGTGAGTCAGCTCAAACTTTAGCATCCATCTTTTCACATGCAATAGAAAGTCATTCTGTGTGCATCTCACAACAGTTCCTATATGAGCGATTTATAGATTACATGACAGAATATCCTAATTGAAGATAGTTAACTCCACATCAGCAACATAAATTCATCAACTAACCATTCAGAGACACCTGTCCTGTTGTCTTTTGAGTCTCTCCATCTTTGACTGACTCCATTTTAACATTAAAGGGAGAACGGTTTGTGTCATTTTAGTGTGTCTGCTGAGGAAAAATACACAGAAACCCCGCCCTCTGCTGCAGCTCATTTGCATTTAAAGGGCCAGACACACAACAGTGCGTTTTTGCAAACCCTCAAAAAGTGACAACTTAAACATGCTATATAAAAATATCTGTGGGTATTTTGTGTTAAAACTTCACACACACACACACACACACCACACACTGAGGACGTCAGTGATTTATTTTACATCTTGTGAAAATGGCATTTTACCACTCCTTTAAATATGGGTTAAAGGTAGGGTTGGGTATCGGTTGGGTTTTATCCGATACCAGTACCTACTCTGTATTTTTTAAACGGTTCCGGTGCCTAAACGGTTCTTGAAACGGTACTTAAGAAAATCGAAACCGCACACACTGTCAAAAAAATGGTAACACTTTACAATAAGGTTCATTAGTTACTACATTAGTTAACATTAACAAAGAATGAACAATACTTCTTTAGCATTTGTTAATCTTTGGTAATGTTAATTTCAACATTTACTAATACTTTATTAAAATCTTGTTAACATTAGTTAATGCACTGTGAACTAACATGAACAAACAATGAACAGCTAGATTTGTATTAACTAACGTTAACAAAGAATAACAAATACAGTAACAAATGGTTAGTTCATGTTAATAAATGAACCTTATTGTAAAGTGTTACCAAAAAAATAATACCCCTTTATTTACAGGGCCAAACTGGACACAATATTAACTTACAATATAAATACAAGTAACATATGGTAATAATAAATAAAACCAATATAAAATAAAAGTTCATATTTACATAATATCAAATAAAACAATATTATATCAAACAATGTAATTATACTGATTAATAGAGATTACTACCAGGGTAATATAATATCGACATGGTCACAGGTTCCCATGTTTTGTCTGCTTTAACTAGTCATGCTATTTTGTCATTTACTAGTTAAGCTCTTAGCCAGTTTGATATTTCGATCCCACTGCGTCTTATGCGCAGCTTTGAGTAAACATGAAAGAGAATGTCTCTGTGTAACCCATGTTCTCTGAATAGGGAACGGCACTGCTGCGTGCGCTGCCAAATATCTCGCGCTGCTTTTCGGCAGAACTCTGAGGAGCAGATGATGCGCGCGCTAAATATAATATGACGACGTGAGCGTCAAGGCGGCGCGAATGGTGATTCTATATCCATAGACAATCGTTATTCTGACGCGTAATTTTACACGTGAAATGCAGCCAAACATTTCACGTGTACATTTCACGTGTGTTTAATCCCTCGCGTATCAGAACGTATCAGCTGACGTTCCGGGAGTCTCCCGCATATTGATAACGGCTCCCGGATGATCGCAAATTAGTTCAAATCTCCCGGAATCTAGTGTGAGCGAGCAAGCGCGCGTGCGAGACAGATCAGACAGTGCTTCCAATAAACCGTATAGTGCGCGCACGTCGGAGAAGGGAGAGAGAGACCGCGAGAGACTGCGTGTGTGCGCCTCATGCCACCGCATGCCACAGACTCAGGCATCGAAATCAGGCACCGAAATTTTCATTCTGATTCGGTCTGGTTACTACCGTTTACGTCAGAACCGGTTCCCTGATTAGAACCGAGTTTCGGTACCCAACCCTAGTTAAAGGGGTCATGAACTGGCTTTTTAACTGGTTTTAACAACTTTGACTGCCATATTTCCCCACTTTTAAAAACGAGTCGTTTGCTGAGGCTGGTGTCAATAAAAGCTTTTATTGGACTAACAAGGACGTTTTCAGTTCTGAAACTTACAGGATATTCTTCATAATATGATGACCTCTTACATGTCAAAAGCTCAAGGAAAATTTGATTTCTCACTTCATCACCCCTTTAAGTAATTTTTAGAAATAACTGGCGTTCTTCATTAGCTGGCATCGCACATGTGTCAAATATGGCCTTCTTCTGTAACAAAGCGAAATCAGTGGCACCCCACCGTTCACAATCAATTTCCTCCTGTGGTTGTTCATTGAAATCTTGCGTCATCTTGGAGCTACATTGTATTTTTAGACCAAACTAGTTGTGCACTAATGTAGTGTTTTAGTGTGGCAGGATTCAATCAAACCTTATTGACTGGCTGCAATCTCCTTCCATTAACGTCTAATAGTTTACAAGGTTGTATGAAAAGATGGAAGTGCCGCTTAGAACCAAGGACAGATTTTTTTTGGTTTACGTTCCCCCACAGAGAAAACACTGTTTGATCTATTCACATTGTTGGGAGTGAGAGAGTAATTTCCTGTCAGGCTCTGAATCACAGACGTTCAGTTTAAATGTCACAAAGTCATTCGCCCTTAAAGTGAAATTAATAGAATACCTGATGCACTTTCTTGCCGATTGCATTACACATTTTCTGACCTGTACAAACTGCAGAGGAGATTTGTGCTGCTTTCCAAAGACGTCTCCTTCATATATTGTCTAGTTTGGCCCAAGCATGGTTCATTTATAATTCACTGAGTTTCTTCAACATGGTTTGACATCTGCTGCTGATTGGGTCGATCTGACTGGCCCGTTGGCCTGACACCATGATTGTTTAAGTCAGCTTCAACACTGATTCTGCTGAACTGTGCACTTTCATGTCAGAAAAGCATTACACCTTTCATTATAGCTGACCTTAACTGATTTTGGGGGTTCTATAGATACAACATTGCATATCTAAATTCTGAAAAGGTTTTACAGACGTATGGAAATAGGAGATTGTCTGTAGCCGAAGCCATGCTGTGCTGGAGTGGCATCGTATCAGCAGCCTGAATCAGCCGTGGACTGGAATACAATTTTTATGTGTCTGGTGAGTCATATTCTGCCAATTGAATGTGAATACATCTGGGATTCGTTCTGAAGTTTGTGCATGCTTTGGCATGTAATAAATAGACTGTGTGCGTCATGCTCCATGTAAAGCATACAAAATTATTTTCGCAGTTTTGTTCTTTGCGTTGTGATGTAAATTATGGCTCTCCATTTGCACATTCCCAATTACACAGATTATTCACTAGTTTTTAGAGGTTATGCATTGATGCCACTTTCTCGCAGGAACACACTCCCTCAGCTGGACTGAGTGTCAGAAGAGCTGCTGTGTGACTGGATTTAATACACCAGTAAAACAAACTATTATCAGTTTAAACTAAAGGTTAGACTTCGATATGGTGTTCCTCACAACTTACCGCTAGCTAGGGTTGCAAGGGGCGGAAAATTTCCGGTAAATTTCTGTAAGGTTTCCGGTAAATTTCCATGGGAAGTTAAGCTGGGGAATTTTGGAAATATTCCATATTAGAACATCGGATGGTGCACGTGGCATTTTTCTGTAAAATAAGCTTGTAAGAATACTAATGCAATGCAAGAGCTTGTAAGAAATAAGAATACTAATGCAATGGCATGAACAGATACATAAATAGTAAGACTAGCTAAACAACTGGAATGATCTTGAAAACATATTGCAGGAGGCAGAGAAAAACAGACACATGAGGTAGCTTATTTAGTATCTAACTTATCAGCATTGCTACTAGATGAATTAGGGCTGCACGATATTGGTAAAAAAATGGCATTGCAATATTTTATTTTTCCACGATATATATTGCGATATAAAAACAATTTCTCCAGATGACTTGAATAGCTCTATTTGGAAAGAAGTGAATCACTCTAGAATGACTGGGGTGGTTTTGTCATGAAGTAAATCCGCATAGAAACTAATATTAATAGAATGTTGACTAATGTAGTTAACAAGACTTTAATAAATGGAACCTTATTGTAAAGTGTTTCATGTCTCGAGTTCAGTGTTGGATAGATCAGTTGTTTTAACCATTCATTAAAGTGAATTTGTTCAAAGGAGTCATTAGTTCGTGAATCGGACATATCATTAATAGACAGATTTTTTTTTTTAATTGAAAGTGTGGTTTATGTCATCTGAATGTGTGGAGCGCTTTTCAGCTTTTCAGAGATGATAAGGCAACGTTATTTTAGCACACTTCACAACCAGTGGTAGTTCAGAAGAAAGAAAAAATAAACCTTTGGTCTACCGACCTTTTATCGTCATGTATTCTCAAAGATATTCAGTCAACTCAATTCATTGATATGCGCGAGCCGCGAGGGAGAGAGAGCAAGACAGTTTAAAGATGGCGAGAGTGTGTGCGCGCGCTGACCGGGAGCTTTCACTCTCTTAGTTAAACGAGCGCCGAAGTCACTCGTCGTCATTCTACTTCACTCGTCAGATTGTGGAATGGCAAGGATATTCAAGTATATTTTAATGGCTTCTGTTTGTTTTAGTCAAGATTATGCTAAAATATACTTTCCTCAACTATATTTAAGTTCCCTATGAAGAGCCAACCCTCAACTTTGAAAATTCCCACTTTATTCTTGTTTATTCCCATAAATTCCTGGTAATTCCCTTAAATTCCCATTAATTCCCATGGAAAGTTTCCATCTTTGAAAATTCCCAAAATTTTGCTACCCTACCGCTAGCTGATTTTTTTTAATGAGTAGTAATTGTGTAGGCTACACAAACTCATGTTCACTTCAGTCTTGTTATAATCAGATTCAGCGCGTTCTTCATCTTCAATCCGCAGCGGCGCACGTCAGAAACAGAGGACAGGGTGTGTGTTCATCTGAGCCTCGTTGGTCTGTCACTGCTCGTCAATGTCAGAATATTTGAGATGACCAATCAAAATCAAAGTAGGTGGGCTTTATGTTCACACAAGCTGCTGAGGCACGAACTTTAGCGTCACATCTTGAAATATTTTTTTTAACCCCCAAATAGAAAGTGAAGTCATCAGTCGAAATAACTGCACCCCGCAGCTCATGAACACTGGTTTTGACATCACAGTTCTCTCCAATATTTTGACTGCTGGTTGTCAATCTCACATACTGCACCTTTAACCCTTGTGCATCCTTATGGACATTTTTGTCCTTTTCAGTTTTTGTTTTTTTGATCACTTTGCCTGTGTTAAAGCTAACTGCAAAAAACTTGCCACAGGTGTGTATTTTTATTGGAATTTTACTATTTCACCATCATTTACTTAAAAAAATATTTTTTGCATTATGTACAAAAAATACTCCCTCTCAGCACCTTTTGGACAAAAATGTCCCCATTGAAACCCATTAAAACTGCCATTTTTAATCCCCAGTTCAGTTAACTATAAAATTATGCAATCTTTGTTAAGAGGCTTTCATTCTGATGGCAAGGCTTCAAATTTTTATTTTTTACTATTTTTTATCAGATGGTGCCATTTTTCTTAAGTTTGGCCTATAAAACAAATATCGCTTTATTCCTGTTTTCTGCTTCGGCATACTATAGAGCCAACTGGATAAATTATGCAACAATATTTGTGTGGGTGTGTTGGTATGGATGTCAGAGTGTGGTTAGTATGTGTGTTTTAAAAAAATATGTGTGTGTGTGCGCGCATGTGTGTGTTTGTAATACTGAGAGAGAAAAACTGCAAAAAACAAGTCCAATCACTGTGAGCACCAGTGGGGTTTTGCTGGCACCCAATGGGGAAAATATGTTACTACGCCCAAACAAACTGTTACCGAAAGCTCATTTCTTGAGATATCATCCTCAAATTTGGAACACAACCTATTTACATTTATGGCTTTGATTTTATTGCAGTTATGAGTTCAACCTGATTTATAAAATATATATTTTATATAAAATATTTTTTATAAATAATTTTCATAAACTTATACCTATATAACTTTTTTTTGGATTTACTTATTATTATTTTTTTACTTCAGCAATAATCTGCAAAGGGTCTTCTTTAAAATGATACCAAACTTAAGTCTGTGCTCCAAAGCGTCACATTTTTATGACCGTTTTTTTGACATGGACATTTTTGTCCTCTTTTTACCTATGTGTAACTTTTTTTAATTGATGCACAAGGGTTAAGAAATCCATATACTGCATTTAGGCTGGTTTAAGGGTCCATCATGTTCATCTTACACCTGAGCTCACTAACTTGGTTGTAGTCTCCCCCTGTAAGAAGGGTCCTGTCTTGGGCGTGTTCAAAGCTGATGCATTAATTAGTGATGCATTAATTTGATGCATCACTAACCCAAACAGAAAAACATCTCATGGATTATCAATATCATTTCCAATCATCCACACAACCACTGTCATTACATTTAATGTGGTCTATTTTATTCCCTTGAAATATTTACTTGTCTGCCTGACTCATGCATGCAGATTCATGACTGAAAAAAAATAATTTCCATATTCTATCTTCCCAAGCTCACAGAGCACAAAGCGCACACAAACGTTAAACCGGTAGTTGCTTTGATTTTCTCTACCATGTCCATTATTCAGTTTAATCATGAAACTTATCAACTTATGAAAATCAGTCAGCCTACAGTAAACTTTAATTTGCATAAGAAAATTTGGTTCTCAAGAGCCCACCCACAATGTCGGTGGAAAATATTAGTTAACTGTGCCATGAAATAACTTGTTTTGACATATTTCTTATTAAAATAGTACGTTTGGATCAGAGATATTATTTGTATATACCTTTTAATAGCAATGAGCAAATAGTCTAAAGTTTACATTACAGCCATGAATCAGGATTTGGACATGTTATTGCTAGCCAGAGACCGGTATTTATAAAGTGGTGCTGGGATGATGTATTTTTATAGGCTAAAACCAGGAAACGAGATCCATTGTCCCAAAGTCCGTGAGTTTTTTGAATGGGTTTTTGGTTAAATGGCTGAAATAAGGTCTGTGGTGAAAACAAGCTCAAGACACTTTCATGTTTTATTCTATGACATAAAATGCATCAGTATCACCCTACTCTTACGTGTCTTGACAAAGGCGTTTGCTAATATGTGGCTAAATGGGACTACAGAGGAAGTCGTAGACATTAAAGTCCCCTGTGGTGTAAATCCAGTTTTTAATGTCGTTTATATGTCTATGTGGTGTTTTTAATATGCTTTAAGACAAACCATGTGGAAATTCATAAGTCGACAGCATTGCTGAGTGAGTGAGTGGAGACAGGGCTCATTTGCATATTCATAGAATCACATATACCAAATAAGGCAAATGTGTATATTTTTACATTCAAGCTATTTTAAGGCATGAAGACATTTTTTTTGCAAGGATTTTTATTTTTAAATATGTCATTGTGGTGATGACTTTTAAAGGTACAATATGTAGGATTTTTGCAGTAAAATATTCAAAAACCACTTGGCCAATGGGATATATTTTGTTTAGTTGATTACTTAAAATATCCCCAATGTTTTCAACTATTTGTAAATCGTGAGAAAATTGCGAGTTTAACCAAGGGAACGGGACGTGTGAGCAGGGGCGAGGAGTAGCCAGTCAATGACGTCATTTCCGCGTTAGCTCTTCGGTTTCTGCTCGTACTGCCATAGTAACCATGGCGACAGACGTGGACAACTGGGTTATGCTTAGCAGGACGCTCACGCTGTTGTTGTTTTGTTCAAACATTATAGACCATGGCAAGCAGACTTTGAGACAAAAAGAGGACTAAAATGAAGATCAACATCTTTCGAGATGCCGAGAGCTTCACGTCCGCGACTAACTTTGACTTGACAGAGACGCGAGTGTTGCATGTACTTTATTAGACATGTGAGCAAATGTACATAAAGCTAATGAATGTTGTTATTTAGTGACATGTCAGAATATGATCTGTATGTTATTCTAATGTTGATCTAGCCTAATGCTAGTCTCATATAACCAACAACCTAACTAACAACAATCAACACACTCAAATGCCGTTTAGTGTGATAGTGTAACTGTTAGAGTAAGCGTTACGTCAAGTTTAATCCCTCTAATAAACGGACCTGTGTGAGCATTAATTCAGCACTTGCGTGTAGTTTGGTAGAATGAAATGTCCTTATTCCTTTATATCCTGCAGGATATAAAGGAATACGTCTATATACGTCTCTCATTAGCAATCACACTCTGCTTCACACCACAGTCGTGTTAAAAACATCAGTGTATTCAATCGTCCATAAAAGATCCATCAGCTTGACGACAAGATCCATAATTCCGCTTAATGCTTTGCGTCATCGATATACGCCTTTGTTATTATAAGAGATAAGCGACCCCTGGTGACGAAATATTGTACCTTTAAGGGATGAAATTATTGACTAATGCGGGACTTAAATCATTGTGAATTCAGTCCACAGGTGAACTCAGTCCACTTTTTCAGCCTTGTGTTTATAATCATGCTCTTGCAAACCATTCTAACATGTTTCTCTGTGCTGATGACGTTAAAGTCGTCGGACCGTGGTTTAGTTAGTTTATAGCCTACCTTTAGCATTTTACATCTGGCGATTGTGTTTAAGCTTAAAAATTCATAAAAGTTGTGTTCAGTTGTGAAAGTTTTCTAGGACAAAAAAATTATTAGAAACTTTTGTTGTTCACAGAGCTTATTTTTTTGTGATAATCCAAAAGCCTATAGGAAAATCCTTGTTGAGGGTACTAGTGTGATGCTAAGTTATGGGGTGGCCTACAAATTTACATCATCCCTGCACTACTCTATAATTTAAGAGCACATGTTCTCATTTTAGAAACCATTTTATCCTTAATTATTGAAGTGGAGATGAGTCAACAGATTTTTCGGGTTTTAAAAATTTTAATCTGTGTACAAGTTTTCAATTTTAAGTAAAAGGTTTTTGCTTTTTTTTAGTTATCTCAGCAAGTTAAATTGGGGAAAGTAATTAAAACGCGAAATTAAAATGTTTTGGTATGTATTTTTCAACTTAAGTAAGTAAAGTAAACTAGACTAAGAAAGACTAAGAACTAGACTAAGTAAACTAGACTTCTAAGAAACTAGAGTAAACTACAATAGGATATAGACAAACCCCATGCTAATAAACATATTGAAAGCTTCAAAGGGGTATTTTAAACTGTTTTTTATTGCAATAAAATGTTCCTTAAATGAACAAAGTATGATAGTTGTAGTGATTGCTTTACTTCAATATAGCCTAGGCTACTTCGATAGCCTATGGCTACTTGAAATAGATTCTGTCAACCTGTCAGTTTGCGATTTAATAATGGTCAATAACAGTATTTTTGCTTTGACAAGATGTGCTTTATTTATTTATTTATTTTTACCTCACGTAAAGTTATTCATCTTGTTATGAAGATGACGTGCTAAATATTAGAAGCGCTTTTCCTCACAGTCAGTGAAGGTTTAAAATAACGGTCGTTCCTGCTGAGCGGGAAAGTGACCAGCAGCATCAGTGTGGAGATGATGCGCGCGCTCCTCCTGAACATTTGCGGAGGCAGCAGCCTCTAGTCTCTAACACAGAAACTCTCAGTCAGTACACATCGGTGAGTGAAGAGAGAGCGAGCGAGAGAGGGGGAGACAGTGGGATATTCTCACACACATCGACACATAGCTTACCTGAAAGCACCGGGGAAAATGGACCGAACCTACGCGGTGGATACGGGTCACCGACCGGGTCTGAAGAAATCACGGATGTCGTGGCCGTCGTCTTTTCAGGGATTTAGACGGTAAGATCATTATGAGGGATAGATGGGTGTGTGGACAGGCTTTTGCGAAGTGCACTTTCTTTGTTCGGATCAGTTCATCTCCGGAAGATTTTTATTTTTGCCTTAGAATGAACTGCATGAACTTGCAAGTCAAGGGACTTCAATGAAAGTGATCGTAGTTTTCTTTGTTACCCACGCGACTCCTCGTGCGGAGAATTGTTTTGACCTATACAATCATTACATTATTGGTGTATTATAATAAGAGTACACATTTAATCTCTTATAGAAAACAGTTAGCCATATTGTTTTCGATCGTATTATAATTATTATAATCATTTTAAAGTTCCTCGATTTCTCAGGGATTTACGACGTTTTTCAATTGCGCAAATATTTATAAACGTAACCTATTCGATCACTGCTTACTCGTCCTTCGGTCTGTTCATTTATTTTATTAGATGACATGCACTATAATGCCGGAATGCAATAAAGTTTGCTTGGCATTAGGGGTTTAATGTGCTTATCTAGATGGCCATACAGTCTCTACAACCAGATGAATATGGCTATGTATGTAGGCTACAATATGAATATTGTTTGGGCGGAACCAGCGCAAATTCATGTGCTTTCAGGTAGAATTATCCAACGCTTGTGACGAGTGCGTCTCACATAGAGCTTATTGGTATTTATGCATGTATCATTACCTGAGTTTGACATTGTTATTTTTACGACCAAATATGCAGATTTTTATACACTTTGAGTGTTGATAACGATATTAATCTTATGTTTTTCACAATACTAGTTAAAAATATCTTTAAACTACAACAATAAAAAGATAACATGCATTATGAATATTTGATTAATAAAATTAGCAACCATTGCTATAGCTTTAAGCCTTCTATTTAAAGTCATTTGGCAGTCTAAATGGTGTAATTTATTTTACTACAGTGATCAATAGGTAGATTTAGGCTAGATTACGCTGATGCCAGTCGTCATTGACAGTCTCACAGTTTTGCTGTGTGGCACAGTACTGTTTTGCTGATCGTTAATCATAGTTGTTGTTCCACCTTGAATTGTCCTCCTAAGGATGACAGACTTCTCCACTTACAAACATAATTAATGTGCCAAAGTGTCTTCTCACCTAACCTCTAACCATGTCCTCTCATTCCCATACACGAACAGAGAAAAACAAATGTGCCAGGGCACGGCAAGTGTTAACGGCCTACTTAGTTGCCATTTCTTGATTTTCTGTCACTGATTACACGGTATTGCTGACTTCAGAGGTTTTTGTCTCTGGAGTTGCTTTCAAATCCGAACATATCTTGATGAACTCAGTGGGGGTCTGAAGCAGAGGTGGATTTTTAGTCTTAAATACAGAGAACACTTTGTCCTGTGGGCTTTCTGGGCGGGCTGCCCTCATCTCCCAATATATTGCTTATAAGGAGTAATGCCAGTGTTGGGTTTCATTCCCTGAGTGCAGCTCAGAGAAATCATTGTTAGGACTTACAGTAGTTGTGCTAATCCAGCTGGATAGATACAATCTGAGCTTTCGGTCCCTCCATTGACGGTATACACAACTACCACTTTTAAAGTCCCACTGAAGTGCCTTGAAACGCACAGCTTTGTATGATGCTTTGACATCATTTCCACTGAAACAGGACGCTAAGGCAGGACATGTACATTTTCATTTCAGGGGGCCTTTAAGTTCCAGAAAGGTAGTAAAGACATCATTAAAGTAGTCCATGTGTCTCCAGCTGATTTAACCTCAAATCTCATGAAGCGACATCGAGTGCTTCGTTTTTGCAATAAAAAACATAATTTACCACTACATTAGAAAATATTGATCTCCATAGCACGTTCAAGGAACGTCTGCTCTCGTGTCAACACAACACGAGTGTGTTTTGGTTCTCTCATGAACCTGGTTTGTAGATGAATATTTTGTAAATAAAGTGGTCTTTTTTTGCGCAAACATCACTTTTGTCGCTTTATAAAATTGAGGCTAAATAACTGGATTCACATGGATTAGTTTAATGATGTCGATATATCGGCAGGCCAATATTATCGGCCGATATTAAGCATTTTCTAAAATATCGGTATCGGCATTGATAATGGCAGATAAATTAATATTTCAAAAATAAAAATAAAAACGGACGAATCACGCTTCAACCATGTCATTAGTGTTGGAGTTGTATAGTTTGTCCACCAGAGGGCACTCTACACTCATTTATAACGCGCCACACATCCTGCAAACTGCTGATCCAGCCAAAGTTGGGCAGAGAAAACCAGTTATCCACAAATGAGATCATCGGTGAAGTGTGTTCATAGTGAGTTGGTCACGAGTAGGGATGGGCATCTTTCAAAAATATTGCATTCGATATTCGGGCTCATAAAAATAGAATATTCGAATATTAGTTTATTTAAATTATGTTTAACGCAAAAATTATGTTTTTTATTTTTTACGTTTTTGTCACCATTTCTGGACAAGCTTACAATTAGGCAACACACAACAAGCTTACAATAGTAATTAAAGTTTTCTTTTAGTTGAAAACATTAAACATTAGGCCTATGTAAACAAAAAAATATATAAAAAAGCATTATTAAAAGCATGCCCAAGCAGCGCGAGTGGAAAAAAACCCTAATAAAGCAGATTGCGTCAGATATCGGTACAGAACATACACACGAGTCAGCAAATGATTGATTATTGTGTTTATATTGTTTCACGTTTATGTTGAGAAAAACAATAATATCTAACGTTACATGCAGGGGCGCCGCCAGCACTTTATGCTCGAGTGAGAAAAGACGCCGCGCTGACAGACGTTTCAGAGACACAAGAGAACGGTGTTTCTAACAGCACTTTACATTTTCTGTTCTTAAACCGGTTCTCCCTTAACGAAACTTAAAGGAAGTATGTCTCAAAATCATTTTGCTATTAGATAAGTTAACATCTTTGATCACGCGGGTCCAGCTGCGCTTACCTGCAGTTGTGATGCAGTGATGAACAGCTAACGTTATCTTTCCTCACTCGACTGTTTGGATTTCATGTGATTTCTCATGGTGATGATATCATAACTCAGATTAATTAATTAATTTGATCCAAAGTAATTCCGTTTAGTAAGATCCTTTTCAAGTAACGTTAATTCCAAACTTCGCGAGGCAGACGACAACATTATGTGATCAAATACAGACAACTTGTTAACACACTCCACAGCGCCATCCAGTGCATTTAATTATAACTGCGAGTTAAATCTTAGGATTTATCATGGACTCACTGCATTTACGGCCAGCAAAGCAACGTATTCAAAATTTGAATAGTATTTTATTTTTTGAATAATAATTACATATCGAATATTTGAAAATTCGAATATTCGTGCACGTCCCTAGTCACGAGACATACATTGCTTGAATAACAATTAAAGATTATCCCCATCAGTTCTCTTAACTCAAATAAGCATGAAAAAAATTGTGACTCATGTCTGGTTTTGCTGCAGTTAAATAAGCCGAGAGTGAAGCGGAATTAGCTAGTAATATTTACGTTACGTTGTTACAGTGTAGTTGACTGACTGTCCTTTTAAATTTTGACAATGTGACTGAAGTATTTCTTTAATAGCGAGACGTATCATCTCTCCTTGGCCTGTTATATTGACAATGTATGTTTTACAATTTTTATGCTTTTATTTTAGTTAAAAACTCATAAATAACTACAAATAACTAATGTTAGGGAAATCTGTTGATATTTTATTGCGTGTTTCTGAAATAAAAAAAATAAAAATAAAAATAATATCCGTCGATATATCGGAATATCGGATTTTAAAACCAAAAAATATTTGTATCTGTCCGGCTCTAGCCTTTACCTTTCTTGGAGCTTGGTAGTTGTGGTAGTTGCGTAGACTGTCAATGGAGGAACAGAAAGCTCTCAGATTTCCACAAAAAAAGATCTTCATTTGTGTTTCAAAGATTCAACGAAAGACTTGCGGGGTTGGAACGTTATGAGGGTGAGTAAATTATGACAGAATTTTCATTTTTGGATGAACTAAACTTTATTTCTTAATGTTCTCTGAAAATTCAAAACGTCCAGTTTTTAAACTTTCTTTGGGTTATGTGATGTATAATTTTGGAAATATGATGGGAATGTTACTTTTGGATGTGTTCTTAACGTTCTGAAACAAGTAGTAACGTTTAAAAAACATCAGACAATCTTCCAACCAAAACATTTCAGAAAATAACAATTAATGAAGGATGTGTAAATAATACTTTTATGATAACATTTTGACAACTTTGGATAACTCTGAACATTCTATTAAGAACTCGAGAGAACCTCGGCAGAATGTTAGTCAAAGTTCTAAGAATGTTTCCTGTTATCTGGGTAGACAAATAGAGTGCCGAAAGTTCAGGACGTCACTCTGTAGGCCAAAACGCCGAAGTGAGTTAGCATTTTAGCATTACGGTTCCCTCGCTCTAAAGTCTATGGGATTTTTGAATGGGTTTTTGCTAAATCGCCTGAAATAAGGTCTGTGGTGAACAAAGCCTCTAAATATTTTCACGTTTTGATCTATGACAGAACACACAGTTATAACCTGCTTGGGGTTTTTTAAACTTTATTGTGTCTGATTGTGTTTTTTAAAATTACAATTTAAAAATGTATAAATTTTAAAAATGTATAAATTTTGGATTAACTTGTAAAGATTATCTTGCTAGACAAAACGTGTAAGGATCACAACCCTTTGTTAAACACAGATCTTGTTTTTTGCGATTTTCCAAAAGTCTATGGGGAAAATGCATTGCTTTTCGAACCGAGGGAACCCATGCGCCGCTAGCTTCCGAGTTGTCCTACAAAGTGACGTCATCACTTCGGCACTCTATAGACGTTATTCTTTGGACTGAAGAACAAAACTCATCTGTCACCCATTGGTCTGAAGTTTGTACAGTTTTGGCAGATCTGTGTCATGTATGTTATACCATTATTCAAATACACTTCCTTTCCTGGAGGATAATTGCTGTAAAAAGTCAGTAATGCTCAGGAGTTAAAAGGTTATTGCTATGCATTAGAAAGTGCACTTAGTCTAATTAAACTAGCTTCAAACAGTGTGGGACTTAGTTTTTCATTGGTTTCTGTTGGGGTTGTATGCCAGATAGACATGGTTGGATTTTGTCTAAATGGGGGTGGTTCAGATTCGTAAGTTTGAGTTGTCATCCTCATTATTGTGTGTGACCCTGTGACCAGTGCACCCAGGCGCTTGCATTACTATCTAGCTCAAATTAATCATCAGATTTATGGGTATTGTGCAACAACATTATGTCTCATCAGGGTCAAGGGCAGGTCCAACTACATTATAGAGTTGTTCCTGTCTAATTTGCAGCAATGTTATGACTGTGTTTCTACACAAACTCTGAATAATTTACTTGTGTCCATCTACTGGAGAGAAATATCCCTAGGGGATGTGTTAGAAGAAGCTGTGATTGTACAACACTGTCATTCTCTATTTGGTTGGTCCACTTCCTAAAAGTCATATTTGACAGGTCTCAATAATAAATTATTTGTTTTGTTACTGTACACATTTTTAATTGCCCTATCAATGATTTCTCATTCTTCACTTTACCCACAAAATGCCATCTTAATACTTTTTTATTTTTACCAATGCATTTTTATATATTTCTAGGCTGCCCCATAATATTCAATTAATTGTTAGTCGAGCTAGATGTTTGTCATTAATATACACATGCAATTAGTCGACTAATCGTTTAAATGAACATGTACTAATATATTTTTTGTTCACTAAAATATACATTTTCAATTTACATTACAATATTATTATTAAATGTTTTTGTAGTCTGAATTTAAGATGAGCAAATTTGGCAAAGCCATCTATTTTAGCCAGTTGTAGCCAGAATCTGCTGCACAAAACACTCTTAGACCGGCCCCGGGCTAGCTGGTCATCCTTACTGTTAATTCCCTGTCGAAGTTCCAATTTTTGCTGAATATAATTATTTTGCTCTCCTAATGTTACTTGAGTTAAGTTTTAAATGCATGACCCTTGAGATGAAAGCTGACACACAAGCTATTGAGCCCGTAGGCCAGTCTGTCAGCTTATTGACCAGAGATTCTCAAGGGAAATTGTAGTGCCGCAATATCCTGGTCACTGTAACTAGCTTCACGACCCTACACGCCTTAACCGAGCCTCTCGTTGGATTTATGGAGGGAAAGTGAATGTTTACAAGGGAAGAGTTCAGATGCAAAAGCCTCTAAATGCCATTTGAAATTTTCTTCTAAAATATACAAGCTTGATAAAAAGAAGAAAATTTTAGAAGAAAATGTCAAATGGCATTTAGAGGCTTTTGCATCTGAACTCTTCAAGTGTTACTTCATTGATTTTAAAGATGCTGTACAGTTAGTTCTTTGTAGAGAATGAAAGTGATGTAAACTAGGGCTGTCAAATAAAAATTCAAATTTCTAATGTTCGTTGAATTTAAAAATAACCTACACATTCAAATGCATTTGAGTTTTTGGTAGGGGTGGAACGGTACATGTATTTCGTATCGAAACGAAACGGTACGGGCGTCACGGTTCGGTGCACGAATTTAAACGGAGAATACACGGTATAAAAATAAATAAAACTCGCGTGCATATTAATTAATGTAATGCGGAACTACTGTTAGATACATGCGGGTTCTTCAGGGACACATAATCTAATCTGTACCATCGGCTAGCTCTGAACCGTCAAAGCTCTGAACGCGCGTTCACTTCAAACGTTGGCTTTAGTACGCGCATCCCTCGCTTTGGACTAGCGTCGAACCAGACGCGATAGACGTGAATTTGGCGCTCTCATTCGCGTTTGGTGTGACCGCATAATGAACAGGCTGCGATGTCAAGATTGCAATGCTTGTGTGTGTGTGTGAATTGTGTCTGAATTATTTATTCAGATGAGAATAATGTCACATTGTTAATTAATAATGTTAATTAAAAGTAAGGAAAACAAATATATTCATCTGAAATATAGCAAAATAATTTAAAATAAATTCAGGTACAATTACCAAACATTTCGCAAGGTCTTTTTGTCTTTTTATTCATTTAATTAATAAACTAATTATATAAAACTATTGTCAGTGCACTACAAATAAACTGGTTCTATGCTTTTATAAAACTTTAAAAAATACAATGCCTTCTGTATTTTTGTTTTGCTTTTCCCTCCATTGTACCGAAATCGTACCGAACCGTGAGGTCTGAACCGAGGTATGAACCGAACCGCTGACTTCTGTGTACCGTTCCACCCCTAGTTTTTGGTGTGTCAAAGATGCGCGAGACATGATGATGATGATGTAACTGACGCGGTGTGCTTTTGTTAGCTTATCCATTTTACAGCGTTGCGGCTGCGTTGCTAATTTGAAAAATGTCTAGCGAAGGCTTCTTGCTGACGAAAACCTTCTTAGATCATGGGAAAAATCGTGAAACGACACACATGACCAAACATGCACATAGGTCGGATCAAGATGAGCGTGTGTGTTCATCAACAGAAAGCACTCAGCACTCGCTGCACATCAAGCTGAGAGTCTGGTGTGTTTGACGAACTATATGTAGATGTAGTGAGTAAAAGTGGAGTGTTTCTGAAGACCATTTTGCTATTTAGTGTTCATGTAGTTCATTATGCGTCTGTTGAAACGTGTTTTCTCAGGTTAGATGCACGAACAAGTTTTATGTACTATTGTAACCTAATTTTCCTTGCATGCACATTAAGGAAATTAACATTTCCTTTAAAAAAGTGAATGTTTTTTAATTTCAATAAAAATTGTTTTTTTTTGTTTTGATTTTGGTGCTCACTTGCACCCTCTTGTGGACATGTGAAAACACTGTACTTTTTTCCCCTCTAACATTCAGAATTTGAATATATTTCAGAATTTCGCTGAATATTTAATAAAGAAATTCGAATTTAGCTTTTCGGTCATTTTGACAGCCCTAATGCAAACAGAGGGAAAAGGCAACATTGCAAGATGGCATTTTTATTGGCAGGTGAGGATGGCTTTCCTTTCAGTAACACTATTGTTTTGTAACTTATACCCTTACTAAAACAATGACCCATCATACCACCTGAGCATCATCTGTGTGTCTGCACCTCTGTAATTTTGCAGTATGAGGTTGGCTCGCATTACACCAGAATAATTTCCTCCAGTAATATATTGAGCTGGAGACAACTGATGGATTTTGACAGCATAATAAATCATTGAAGATCTGCATCCCAGGGCCAAACTTATAATTTGAGAGCAGACTTGCTGTGCATGATGGGAAGGACCACATATTATTATACAGGCTTCATCATTTTAGGCTAATCATCTTGAGAGATTTTGGGCTCTTGAATGGTGCTTTGCAGAGATACTTCAGGTCATGTGAAGCTGCTTTAGGGAGGTCGGTCCTCTTAAATCTCGTCACAGAAAGAACAAACCAAACATACAAGCTGTAGCTTTGACATGGTCAGTGTCGCTTTATAATGAAGAGGTTTATAAACCTTCCTTTCTTTTTAAGTCAGTCATCTTGGAGTCGAGAGACTGCTGACGCTCTTGTAAAAGTGGGAGTTTCTAGACTCTTCACACTTCTCAAGTAGTGCTACTACCTTCTCAAGTGCTAATTGAAAGCACGACTGACTGTATCAACAGCAACACGCTTGAATAAAACTCATTCTGGGTGTATGCCATTAGTAGGGTGGGATTCTTGAAAGGCACATAACACACAGTATCTGCCAATCTCATGTTAATCTTGAGTATCTATAGAGTAGTATTGCATCCTTCATATCTCTGAAGAGTCTTTAGTTTGATCAGATTTATAAAAGACAGACTCACTCACAGAATCAGACACTACTGCAATTTATAAAGCACATTTCCTGTTATTAATTATAACACCATTTGGTTCATTGGGTCTGATTGCTATCACACCTCAAGTGAACCATCCCAGAGTTTGTTTGCAATCGGGCTTGAGAATATCTCGTCAGGCGATCTCAGAGTGATTGTTTTGGTGCGGATCCGAGCGAGATTGCCATGCTCACTCATGCCTAAATGAACCAAACCAAGGGAGAAAACGCACCTGGTTCTGAAACACTCAGGCGTGAAATAATCCTTAAGAATAAACAAATGGACACTTATGGGGAACAGCTAAATAAATGTGTTTAAACTAGGGATGTGCACGAATATTCGAATTTTCGAATATTCGATATGTAATTATTATTCGAAAAATAAAATACTATTCGAATTTTGAATACGTTGCTTTGCTGGCCGTAAATGCATTGAGTCCATGATAAATCCTAAAGAACTAACTCGCAGTTACAATTAAATGCTCTGGATGGCGCTGTGGAGTGTGTTAACAAGTTGTCTGTATTTGATCACATAATGGTGTCGTCTGCCTCGCGAAGTTGGGAATAAACATTACTTGAAAAGGATCTTACTAAACGGAATGACTTTTGATCAAATTAACTAATTAATCTGAGTTATGATATCATCACCATGAGAAATCACATGAAATCCAAACAGTCGAGTGAGGAAAGACAGCTGTCCATCACTGCATCGCAACTGCAGGTAAGCGCAGCTGGACCCCGCGTGATCAAAGATGTTAACTTATCTAATAGCAAAATGATTTTGAGACACACTTATTTTAAGTTTCGTTGGGGGAGACCGGTTTAAGAACAGAAAATGCAAAGTGCTGTTAGAAACACCGTTCTCTGAAACGTCTGTCAGCGCGGCATCTTTTCTCACTCGAGCATATAAAGTGCTGGCGTCCGGCGACGCCCCTGCATGTAACGTTAGATATTATTGTTTTCTCAACATAAACGTGAAACAATATAAACACGATATTCAGTCATTTGCTGACTCGTGTGTATAGGTGTACGTTCTGTACGATATCTGACGCAATCTGCTTTATTAGGGTTTTTTTCCCGCTCGCGCTGCTTGAGCATGCTTTTAATAATGCTTTTTTATATATATATTTTGTTTACTCATAGGCCTACTGTTTAATGTTTTCAACTAAAAGAAAACTTTAATTACTATTGTAAGCTTGTTGTGTATTGCCTAATTGTAAGCTTGTCCAGAAATGGTGACAAAAACGTAAAAAAAACTTAAAATAACGTACACACTACACATCATTGGATTATCCCTGGATAAATTTTAATTCACTATACATTCGTGTTGTTTAAATTATATGCACATGCATGCATATAATTGCAAAATGGTGATGGTGCAGTGGATAAGACACATGCCTTTGGTGTGAGAGACCCGGGTTCGAATCCACTGTGAGACACCAATGTGTCCCTGAACAAGACACTTAACCCCTAGCTGCTCCAGAGGTGTGCGACCTATAGCAATTAGGGATGGGCATTTTTCAAAAATATTGCATTCGAATATTCGGGCTCATAAAAATCGAATATTCTAATATTTGTTTATTTAAATTATGTTTAACGAAAAAGACGTTATTTTTAATTTTTTTTAATTTAATTTTTTTACTTGTCATCATTTCTGGTCAAGCTTACAATTAGGCAATACACAACAAGCTTACAATAGTAATTAAAGTTTTCTTTTAGTTGAAAACATTAAACAGAAGACCTATGTGTAAACAAAAAATATAAAAAAGCATTATTAAAAGCATGCTCAAGCAGCACGAAGCGAAAAAAAAAACCCTAATAAAGCAGATTGCGTCAGATATCGTACAGAACGATACACACGAGTCAGCAAATGATTGATTATCGTGTTTATATTGTGTTTATATTGTTATAGTGATATCATAACTCAGATTAATTAATTAATTTGATCAAAAGTAATTCGTTTAGTAAGAGCCTTTTCAAGTAACGTTAATTCCAAACTTCGTGAGGCAGACGACAACATTATGTGATCAAATACAGACAACTTGTTAACACACTCCACAGCGCCATCCAGTGCATTTAATTGTAACTGCGAGTTAGTTCTTATGATTTATCATGGACTCACTGCATTAACGGCCAGCAAAGCAACGTATTCAAAATTCGAATAGTATTTAATTTTTCGAATAATAATTACACATCGAATATTCGAAAATTCAAATATTCGTGCACATCCCTAATAGCAATTGTAAGTCACTTTGGATAAAAGCGTCAGCTAAATGAATAAATGTAATGCCGATTGCCAACAAAACACAGACATATGATGCAGTTTAACTCTCCGCTTGTGGTTGTGACTCATGATTCGAGATCGCTAAGACCGCTCCATGTTTCAGATGTTATAAAACATTTGTCACTGAAATGTCCTGGAAAAACTAACTGCATCCACTGTTCCCCTTACACCGGGATCTTTGGGAAGCTGAACAGGGTTATCTTTCCCTCACAACAAAAAACACACTACTTTGGTAACCTTGTTGATTTCTTGGTCTAAAAACAAAGTGTCAATCTTTTTTCAAGCAACGAAAAAGCATGACCCACGACCGGTCTAAATTATCCAGATAGAAATGTATTTCCCATTTTTAATGTGAAAGTGCCCAAGCAACATTGCTCAAAAAGTTGCCCTGTGGATCATCACCTTTACTCTCGCTCTGGTTGGTTGTGTGTGTGTGTGTGTGTGTGTGTGTGTGTGTGTGTGTGTGTGAGAGAGAGACGTGAGAGTGACATAGAGAGGGAGGGAGAGCAGGGAAAGGAAATGCAGCTGAACGAAGACGTTGCTCTTACGTTATTTGCTCTATAAAAGAAATTGACAAAGACGAAAACTAAGGACATTTACTCTATAATTTTATTTTATTTTATTTTAGTAAGTTTTGCCAAACATACATCACAGTTTTAGACAGTTTTGGTTGTTTTGTGATGCCTTGTTTTATTTTAATTTCAGTTAGCCGCAATGTTTTATCCCTGTTTAGTTTTTTCATTCGTTTTTGTTAATGATTATAACTCTGTGCCAATTATTTGTCGCTCACTTTATTTGTAGAACAACCTTATGATTTGAAATGATTCATTTCAGTCTTTTTGAATGGAAGTTCCCAAAACCGGAAATGCCACCCATTGATTTAAAATGCAGTAAGCTCATCAGGAATACAGAGGATACATTTTGGAATGCTTTTTTTTTCTACTTCTCCCGAAGAACACGCGCGCACGCACACACAGCACACACACACACACACACACACACACACACACACACACACACACACACACACACACACACACACACACACACACACACACACACACACACACACACACACACACACACACACACACACACACACACACACACACACACACACACACACACGCACGCACACACACACACACACACAGCCCCCCCATCTTGCACACTGTGTCTTCATGAAAATGAGTGTTCGTTGAAAGCAAGTTTGCGAAAGGTTGGTATCTCGTTGACACCTTTACTCAATCACACAAAATGCTATAAAAAATATTTTTAATTCTGAATACAATTTTGTCAGTGTATTAATGTTGACCCGAGCGTTAGACTGAGTCATTAAGTTTGAGGTAAAATGCAGTTGGGTTGTCGATGTCAAAACACTATGTATATTAAAAATGTTAAATAATGTGAATTACACTGAATATTTGCTGCTTCAATCCAGACGAGTATTGGTTTAGGGTAAATTAAGTACAGGGTGTGAATTTTGTATAGAAGATGTGTGGATTTTCACACTACTGCTTTTAGTTTAAAAATGGAGAATTAAAACAAATACAATCTCTGTCCTCTCTCAGCGTTTTTATCTGCGTATTAGAAATGATCTCCGTCCACATTAAAACGACTGAAAACGCGGATCACGTGACCATTCACCAACACTGGGCATGCGTGTGGCAGTGTAAATGAATCAGGGAAGGATACGTCATGACTGATAACACCCAATCATAGACCGAGCGTGAGCCCCTGCGTAGCGTTTCGCTAGTCTCCGTCTTGTCTCATCTTCACTAAAACGCCCTTCGGAGATTCAAAATGCAAAACGGAGCTGCAGTGTTTCTAAGCTTCTCCGTTTTAGGTCTTCGTTTTCCCGTGTTAGGCTGGACGGGGAGGTGCAAACGTAGCAAAAGGTCTCAGTACAGTTGTAAAACAAACGAAAACGCAGTAGTGTGGATGGGGCCTGACAGCAGCGCTTGTGTGGCTCAAAATGTGTTGAATACATATTTTTTTAACCCATTTGTGATGGAAGGCTGCGCACCGCAACAGTTACATCTACCGCCGGTTACTGCGCTGGCTCGCAACTCTGAAACTTCCTTGCCGGCTGCTGCAGTGACGCAGCATTTTGTATTCGTCAACCTTTCACATGACACCATGCCAGCGTGAAATGCACTGTCATTGGTTCAAATACACATGAGGTGGGTCTTGTTGAATCTTTAAAGACCATGTGACCTCACCCAGAAACCACCCAGTGTTGGGATGTTTTAAAATATTATTTGTGAGATATTTATATAATCGATTTGCATTTTTTTATTACATTTATTTTTTGAGAATTTTTAGAAAAATCTTTTGTTATGTGAGTTCTAAGGAAGCATGTTTAAATAAAAGCTGTGATTCTTACCTTTAAAATGCATTTTATTTCATGTTACTAAGTGCTACAGAGGCTTAGATATTAAGGTTTTAGTAGTATCGTTGACAACCCTAAGTATTTTCTTCAGAAACCCCTCAGGAGATAAGGACATTTTATCCTCGAATAACATAGGTTTTTATAGGCAGCTTTTAGCTGGCGTCTTCAGGAGTCAATGGCGACCTGCAATCTGACAAATAACCCCTGACAAATAACCCCAAATTGCAGAAAAAGACTAAAACCTTACTAAAAACCGGAGCTTGATACTAAGTTAAAAAAAAAAAATAAACTAAACTAGCAGACCCAGTTTAAAAACGAATTTAAACTAAACTGAATTTGAAAATAAAAAGTCAAAACAAAATAAAACTAATGAAAAATGCAAACCTATAATAACCTTACATCCAACTCGTTTTTTTTTTAAATTTGGCCATGTTTAGCATGAGAATCTAACTCTTAAACCGTGTAAATAAGTCAGAATGCATTAAAATAGCATTAGACATCCCCTTAAAGCTTCTGAACAATCCTCAGAGACCTGCTTTGTATTCCTCTGAATGTAGCCAGACCTCTAGATCTTTTGGGAAATCAATACACCGCTGAATGCTTGTCTTGAACCACAAAAAGAAGATTGATCCTAGAAATATTTTAAATAATTGAGTGGTATTGTTTTGGCACACAGTGTATGGTCCTTTTCACTGGTTGGCTTTTGTTTGTTGTGACGGTGCTGTCATAGTTGTGTTTGTTATTATTTTGTAACATTATTGTCTAATGTCACTTTTTTTCTGAACGATTTAATCCTATTGTACTGAGGTTGTGTTCGCAGGCGGCTCTTACAGTATAAGATGAATGACTCTCAGTAACACCATCTGTTTTTGTACAGGAGTTCAAAATGTGTTTTTGTTCCTCATGCACTTCCCTGACAGAAAACACATTGTTTGAAGTCATTATATTTCAGTGACTATCCATCAGGAGAGTCGAGCTTTGATGAAACGTTAGATTCTTAGTTTATGATATGCATTCGTGTCACACAAGTTGAACAGACACACAAGGTTTCGAAAATAGTAAGGGAAGTCACCAGTTAAAAACGAACTTGTTGCCTCTCAAGTATAAAGTTTGGGGCGAGTATATACATATATATATATATATATATATATATATATATATATATATATATATATATATATATATATATATATATATGAAGAAATTATTACTTTTATTCAGCAAGGATGCAATAAATTGATCAAAAGTAACCATTTTTACAGTTTTCTTCAATATTTTTAAACTAAATGCTGTTCTTTTTAAATATCAAATGAATCCTAAAAACAAACAAAAACAACATATTTCAACAAAAATATAAACTCTTTTCAACTGTAATGTAGTGTGGTAGAAATTGCGACGAGGCTGCGATCCTCAGATGCAGTGTGGCTTTATTAACAAACTACAAATTTAGGAACACGTTACAAGGACTCAGAAACAGGATTCAAGGATTCAGAAATAACCAACATTAGCAAAAATAAATAAAACATACTCGCTAGGCTCTCTCGTCAGAATTTGAGGAAGTGGGAGAAGTGACGTATTAAAGCAGTCGAATTTTGTAGTTCTTTTTGTTCTGGGGTTCCTACTCGCATCCCTGAAGTAACAGAGTGCCAGTAAAAGCGATACAGACACCATCAGGCTATGGCAGACCTGTCAGTTTAACCTATTGTAAGTCGATGTACCATCTCAAGGTACAAAAATTTCATAAAGGTTGAAAAAGTTACATAGTGCTGCTTTAATGCAGCTTTGTTAAGCATGACAGACAGATTAGAAAAATCTTTCCAAACTCAAACTTTTGGACCAGTGTACATGTTATACTGTAAATCATTGCAATAAATCTCTTTCTCCCAATTAATTATTTATTTAAACAAAGAATCATAATCGACTTGCCTTGATATTGGATGTGTATATATTCTTGTGGGCAACACATTTAAAACAAGTATCCAAATTACATTATTCATTGTTTATTTGCTTTTCTTCTACAGCTTGTTATGAGTGTTGGATGATGTGCAAAATATCAGACATGTAAAAGTCTGATTGTTGCTTCCGATAAGCCTATAAACGAAACTATTTGTAAACACATTTGATTGGCCATTACATCTATATGCGAGGTATTGCATTCTGGGAAAATTAATTGTTCTTCCAGACCTAGTCATCTATTCGTAAGGTTTTGCATACAAATAAAAGCAATATACATTATAGGTGTATAGGTTAAAAAAGGCAGTTTTTGTATGTACCAATTTTTGTGCTAGACCTTACAAATTCTTGCCAATTTCGTATTCTTCAGTGAAAAAGACAATGGAAACAATTGTAATCACTGTGATTAATGCAGATTTTTAGTTTTTAAGAAAAATTACACTTGTCCATTATCTTCAAGACCAGATTGCAAAGGTTCCCAGAGAAAGCCTCAAAGGAGTGCCATTATAGTGCTAACAAATTGCTCTGTCGTTCTCTCTGTAGAAATGCCCCGAAGTCACTGCGCTCAGAACATATCAGGGCTCATTTGTTAGATAAACAAGAAGGCAATTACTGCACTTTATTTTAACGACTTCTGGTGCCCTCTGATCCTCGCCACTGAATGTTTTCGTCTTATAACTGATGGTACACAAACCCGAAGACACATTTTTGGAGTGTAAAGCTTTATCACAATTCTGAAGGAATTTGTTTTATAAATGACATTTGGGTTGCAATTATTAACAAAAGACGTCTCGATGTGCCCATTATAGAAGTGCTCTGGGTGCATCATGAAATAAACAAGACTTGTTAACTTGTTGCATTGTTATATCATTTTTACATTAAGGATGTAATTAAGGGAAAGAATTAACAATTGCCACCAACTGTAATTTTACATTGCACCAGCGTATTGAGAAATTAAGCTTTAGTCACGGTATTCAATTAAAAGGTCAGAATAAATGGGGAGAAGTGTAAAAAAATAATGATGTTGGACATTCACAGACCTTTCACTGAGTTAGCCCAGTTAGCAGTAAAACTTATCAATGTCATTTTCCCACAGAGACTGTGTGAGGAAAACACTGGATTAAAATACATCAGTGAAACATGAATTTACCCAGCATCCTCAGGTCCCTCTTCAACTTTTAAATAAATTCACGTCCATAAATGTGACTCATCGCTGTCTTCTTACCAAACGTCTAACAAAGAGGCTGAAACCTGACGGCAGCACTCGATTTTGACATTTGCTCAACATTTACATTTTATCCCCCAACAGACTCCCGTTCCTCCTAGATATTCTCTCTTACGTTTACTGGGTTTGTTCAGTTTCACATTAACTGGATTAATTAGACAGTTGCAGATGTTTAGGAAAGTCCCATTGAGTCTACCTCTGTCTAATTAGTGCTGAATATATGCTCTTTAAAGAGCTGATTGCATTCAAATTAGAAACCCCAGGACAGAGCTTAAAATGAACACTTGCCAAGCGCAAAATGAGAGTAAAAACTGGCGTTGGCGAGTATATGAAACGGTGTCAATCACCAGTTGGCCGTTAATTTATTTTATTTTTTTTTCAATATCTCATTATTAAGGTTAATTATGTTTTTTAACTTAATAATGAAAGTATATCTTTTTAAATATTAAGGTTGTTTAACATTAAATTATTGAAGTTGAGGCTGAATCAGAAACACATATCAAAGCTTCAATGAACTACTGTATACAAACAGATTAGTCAGTGAGTGAGTGAGTGAGTGTGTGTGAGTTAGTGAGTGAGTGAGTGCAGTGTGTGAGTGAGTGTGTTAGTGAGTGAGTGAGTCAGTGACTGAGTGAGTGAATGAGTGTGTTAGTGATTGAGTGAGTGTTAGTCAGTTAGTGAGCGAGTGAGTCAGTGACTGAGTGAGTGAACGAGTGAGTGTGTTAGTGATTGAGTGAGTGAGTGTTAGTCAGTTAGTGAGTGAGTGAGTCAGTGACTGAGTGAGTGAACGAGTGAGTGTGTTAGTGATTGAGTGAGTGAGTGTTAGTCAGTTAGTGAGCGAGTGAGTCAGTGACTGAGTGAGTGAACGAGTGAGTGTGTTAGTGATTGAGTGAGTGAGTGTTAGTCAGTTAGTGAGCGAGTGAGTCAGTGACTGAGTGAGTGAACGAGTGAGTGTGTTAGTGATTTGAGTGAGTGTTAGTCAGTTAGTGAGCGAGTGAGTCAGTGACTGAGTGAGTGAACGAGTGAGTGTGTTAGTGATTGAGTGAGTGAGTGTTAGTCAGTTAGTGAGTGAGTGAGTCAGTGACTGAGTGAGTGAACGAGTGAGTGTGTTAGTGATTGAGTGAGTGAGTGTTAGTCAGTTAGTGAGTGAGTGAGTCAGTGACTGAGTGAGTGAATGAGTGTGTTAGTGATTGAGTGAGTGTTAGTCAGTTAGTGAGCGAGTGAGTCAGTGACTGAGTGAGTGAACGAGTGAGTGTGTTAGTGATTGAGTGAGTGAGTGTTAGTCAGTTAGTGAGCGAGTGAGTCAGTGACTGAGTGAGTGAACGAGTGAGTGCTAGTGATTGAGTGAGTGAGTGTTAGTCAGTTAGTGAGTGAGTGAGTCAGTGACTGAGTGAGTGAACGAGTGAGTGTGTTAGTGATTGAGTGAGTGAGTGTTAGTCAGTTAGTGAGCGAGTGAGTCAGTGACTGAGTGAGTGAACGAGTGAGTGTGTTAGTGATTGAGTGAGTGAGTGTTAGTCAGTTAGTGAGCGAGTGAGTCAGTGACTGAGTGAGTGAACGAGTGAGTGTGTTAGTGATTGAGTGAGTGAGTGTTAGTCAGTTAGTGAGCGAGTGAGTCAGTGACTGAGTGAGTGAACGAGTGAGTGTGTTAGTGATTGAGTGAGTGAGTGTTAGTCAGTTAGTGAGTGAGTGAGTCAGTGACTGAGTGAGTGAACGGTGAGTGTGTTAGTGATTGAGTGAGTGTTAGTCAGTTAGTGAGCGAGTGAGTCAGTGACTGAGTGAGTGAACGAGTGAGTGTGTTAGTGATTGGTAGTGAGTGTTAGTCAGTTAGTGAGCGAGTGAGTCAGTGACTGAGTGAGTGAACGAGTGAGTGTGTTAGTGATTGAGTGAGTGAGTGTTAGTCAGTTAGTGAGCGAGTGAGTCAGTGACTGAGTGAGTGAACGAGTGAGTGTGTTAGTGATTGAGTGAGTGAGTGAGTGTTAGTCAGTTAGTGAGTGAGTGAGTCAGTGACTGAGTGAGTGAACGAGTGAGTGTGTTAGTGATTGAGTGAGTGAGTGTTAGTCAGTTAGTGAGTGAGTGAGTCAGTGACTGAGTGAGTGAACGAGTGAGTGTGTTAGTGATTGAGTGAGTGAGTGTTAGTCAGTTAGTGAGCGAGTGAGTCAGTGACTGAGTGAGTGAACGAGTGAGTGTGTTAGTGATTGAGTGAGTGAGTGTTAGTCAGTTAGTGAGCGAGTGAGTCAGTGACTGAGTGAGTGAACGAGTGAGTGTGTTAGTGATTGAGTGAGTGAGTGTTAGTCAGTTAGTGAGTGAGTGAGTCAGTGACTGAGTGAGTGAACGAGTGAGTGTGTTAGTGATTGAGTGAGAGTGTTAGTCAGTTAGTGAGCGAGTGAGTCAGTGACTGAGTGAGTGAACGAGTGAGTGTGTTAGTGATTGAGTGAGTGAGTGTTAGTCAGTTAGTGAGTGAGTGAGTCAGTGACTGAGTGAGTGAACGAGTGAGTGTGTTAGTGATTGAGTGAGTGAGTGTTAGTCAGTTAGTGAGTGAGTGAGTCAGTGACTGAGTGAGTGAACGAGTGAGTGTGTTAGTGATTGAGTGAGTGAGTGTTAGTCAGTTAGTGAGTGAGTGAGTCAGTGACTGAGTGAGTGAACGAGTGAGTGTGTTAGTGATTGAGTGAGTGAGTGTTAGTCAGTTAGTGAGCGAGTGAGTCAGTGACTGAGTGAGTGAACGAGTGAGTGTGTTAGTGATTGAGTGAGTGAGTGTTAGTCAGTTAGTGAGCGAGTGAGTCAGTGACTGAGTGAGTGAACGAGTGAGTGTGTTAGTGATTGAGTGAGTGAGTGTTAGTCAGTTAGTGAGCGAGTGAGTCAGTGACTGAGTGAGTGAACGAGTGAGTGTGTTAGTGATTGAGTGAGTGAGTGTTAGTCAGTTAGTGAGCGAGTGAGTCAGTGACTGAGTGAGTGAACGAGTGAGTGTGTTAGTGATTGAGTGAGTGAGTGTTAGTCAGTTAGTGAGCGAGTGAGTCAGTGACTGAGTGAGTGAACGAGTGAGTGTGTTAGTGATTGAGTGAGTGAGTGTTAGTCAGTTAGTGAGCGAGTGAGTCAGTGACTGAGTGAGTGAACGAGTGAGTGTGTTAGTGATTGAGTGAGTGAAGTGTTAGTCAGTTAGTGAGTGAGTGAGTCAGTGACTGAGTGAGTGAACCAGTGAGTGTGTTAGTGATTGAGTGAGTGAGTGTTAGTCAGTTAGTGAGTGAGTGAGTCAGTGACTGAGTGAGTGAACGAGTGAGTGTGTTAGTGATTGAGTGAGTGAGTGTTAGTCAGTTAGTGAGTGAGTGAGTCAGTGACTGAGTGAGTGAACGAGTGAGCGTGTTAGTGATTGAGTGAGTGAGTGTTAGTCAGTTAGTGAGTGAGTGAGTCAGTGACTGAGTGAGTGAACGAGTGAGTGTGTTAGTGATTGAGTGAGTGAGTGTTAGTCAGTTAGTGATTGAGTGAGTGAGTGTTAGTCAGTTAGTGAGTGAGTGAGTGAGTGTGGTAGTGAGTCACACTCGTCACACGACTGGTGTCAACTGCCGCACATTCCGCGTCCCTGTCTGAAAGCACCAGATCTAGCTAGACCGGAAACACACTTGTAGGATAATGTAGTAGGTTAATGTAGGACAGTGTTGTGTTGTGTGAGAGATTATTTGCTCTAAGTGAGAATGTTAGTGTAAAATTGAACACAGTATTGTCAATGTTGTTTTCAATGAAAAACATTTGCACAGAGCAAGCCGAATCACTTTTTCAGGTTAATAAGAGCATTAAAATTAGAAAAATAATAATAATAATGGGACAAAAATAAATTAAGATACATTCAGAATAGTTAAAAAATATTGAAATCGTTTGACAACACTAGTTTAAAGCAAGTAAAAAAAGAATCACAATGTTGAACCGGCTAATGAGATGTAGTGGAAAATGAGAATGGTACGTTACCATTTTTGTACTTGAATGGACAAATTCACACAAAAATTGTCAAAACTATCAAAAGTATCCTTGTAAACATAGTAGGTTATAGCTTATGTAAACAGTCGAGAAGAAAACACATGTGGATCAGTGTATTGGAAATTGACTGTTGCCATCTGTTTTTAATGTTAACCAAACAATAAAAGAAAAAATCCCTCCCTGCTCTTGACTGAATAACTTTTGTACCGTTAATAAGGATTAATCTATGTTTCAGTTTCATGGGCGGTAAAAAATATTTATGACGGAGACATTTTCTCAAGACACCGGCTGGCAGGTCTGGCAAAAAGTAATTTTTTCCACATCTTCCATTTTTTTTTCATTTTTATTTCAAGTATAGATTTATCAAAATGGCTTTACTTAACTACAATAACCCTAAACGTGTTAATTCTTGTTTGTTTCTGTGCATTAGGTACATTTGCTCCTTAAAAGTCTGTAGGAAACTGACATTTATGGCTGTAAGTGCAGGGATTACTAATGTTTTGCTGGTGATGATATATGACCGATCCAACGCTAAAGCTTGTGATTTCACCCCGAGCTCTTGGGAAATGTATTTCACCAATACAAGTTGTCAAGTTAGATTGAGTGCTCTGCCATTCGTGGTGGCTCTCAGCTCATCAAACATTAAAGCATCAGCCTGTGTCGTTACATAGAGCGGGACGTGTACAGACACATTGAACCAGAACACGCATGTGTGTTTGTTTAGCAGACAAGCATTGGTGAGTGAACATCAATTAAAGCTTTGCTTACCAAACTGATAATGGTGAAGAATATCATTTTTTTCAATGTTAATAGACTTGCACCTTTCCCAGAGAGTTGCGAATTGAGTTGCGTCTTCTTGCGCTTAAATATTTACATTGACAATCTCAAACTTTTGAGATGCAGCGCTGGCCTGTCAACTGTCCTGAGCGTCTTTCACATTTGTTCATGTTTACGTTCATATTCTTATTAGGGTTGTCACTTTTGAGAAAAAGTCCTGTTTGATTTTTTGTGACATTAAGCCTTTGGTGAGTGTTAATTTTAGGCCCTGTTCTCATGCATTTTCTTACCTTTTGCTTTTCACATGCAATTTTGCTTGACGTATGAGAACAAATGTTGTCAATTAAAGCTGCATATTCCTTTAAGTGAGTTGCAAATACTCACACTCACAATCATTTTATTAAATGGTTATTGTTCTGTTGAAAGATTGTAATATTATCTTATTACTTCTTTCACTTTTTATGATTATTATGCTTCAGTGCGGCTGAACCTGTGCTGGCGTTAATCAAACAGCTGCCTTGCGGCTCTAAATATCGGTTCTTTTCTGTTTGTGTTTGTGTTTTTTCTGTGCGTGGTGTGTTTTATCCGTTTGTTAAGTAATTCCTCTAGGATTACGACGTTTTGTTGGTTTATAGCGGTATCAAAATGTGCAAAGAATTCTTTTATCGGTTCGTCTGATGCTCCTCCCTGTTTCTTCTGTGTTCAGCTCCCACTATATGTCACATCAAATATCTTAATGCGAGTTGTTTCCTTTCTGTTTGTGCTCTGATTCTGTCACACAGACTCGCAGGAGATTCCCATTGGCGTGTTTTTGCACTTTTTCTTACATATTTTAAAAGCAGAAAGGCCATGATTTGGGTAACATCCTTAATTTTGGAATCATTTGCAATGACGTTGTCCTTCCAGGAATTGCATTCATAATTTAATATCTCATCATTATCTTTTTAATGGCTTGGCTGCTCTCCGTAAGTGCTTTTGCTCTTCTTCATAGAAGAGCACATGTTGACTTCCCCCAGTTTAATTACATTAAAATGACACTGGAGATGACATTAGACTCACTCCAATTAGTTCAGAAACAGGAAGGATTGTTGCTGAATCACCAACAGGTGCGGGTTTGCTGAATTATTGAAATTGTGGGCAAAATGTTCATGAGATCTCTTAAATCTCAACTCTTTCTCCTGAGACAGCAATGTGATTTAAATGAAGAGCGAATGGAGACCCTAGTAAAGTACAAGACCAAATCAAATATGGTTTATGTACGTTAAATTTAACATGCTAAAAATTGAAATGCACCCAGTTTACCAGTGTTTCCATGATTTTGGAAAACCCGGAAATATAAGGGAATTTCAAAAAAGTGCTTTTTTCATAAACAGAAAAGTCACGGAAATCATTACAACTGGAAAACATCCACAATTTATCGGGTAAAATTTATTTTAAAAGTGATCCGTAAAAGTTTTGTTCAAATTTTTTTGTGATTTTTGATTAAAAATCGTAGGGATTCATTGGCCAGAAAATGTGGGAACCTTTTAACCCACATTCCTTGTCTTATTATTTTTGCATGACTGATCTGTAAACCTCAATCCAAATAATATGATGATTTAATATTAATGACATTAAAAAAATAAGACGTCAGATAAACTAAAATGTGTTGCAAACACCAGTGATAGTCACAGCTCTATATTCTTACTCTTTGTCAATAATTGTCTAATTTGTGTCGATTTCTTTTCTAACAGAAACCTCTGAGACAAAGCTGATACTTGCATAAAGCATATCTGCAATGAAAGAGCAATGATATTTTCCTCTGAGAGCAGCCCAATTACTTGCAAAGCAGTCGTTATGAAAAGGAATGCTATTAAAGTGCTTCCTTGCATAATGGGGCAAAAGTCAAAGAGTGCCGGGTCTCATCCCACGCAGACACGCGTCTACCTAGCAACTCCTGTCTCTGAAGTGGCATCTCCTGTGTTGTGTCTAAAGGTGGTGGCAATGCTCGGCTGCCCAGGCCTGCTAATTGATGCTTGCGTTGTGTTGAATTGACTAGATCAGGGAAGTATGAACTGCTTATGGAGCGAGTCCTGCTCTCTCCGGGGATTCTCCGCCACACTTCGGTGTCCTAGCTGAGCCTTAAACACTGCAGAAAATTCGTTTTTTTATAAAGCTAGCTAATAGACAGTCACTTAATTGGTTGCTCGGACGAGTGTTGAAATAAAATTGAATGCGCAAGCCAAAGTTGGTCGTCATTCTCATTTGTGCCGTTTGTTTACCAGCTGCAGCCTTTCCTTCAATATACACTATTCAAAAGGTCATAGCCTCTTTATTAGTAGATAGTTGCCATGGTTTCAGCTGGGTTCATCAAACGAATTGGTATGGACGTGTCTTTCGTGTCTTCACTTTTTTCAGATGTGCTAAAAACTAAAACTAGGGCCTAATATTTCTGTTCCATTAACGTCTACTTCATTCTTCTAAAGATCACGGTGTTAAAATATTCTGAAGATGTATTATATTCACCGGCAACAGAATTCATATTGTGAGTTGAATGTGGTAAGAGAGAAGGGATAGAATGAGAAATGTGGCCGTGCAGAGACCTTTGGAGGGGCAGGTGCTCAAAGTATAAAAGGTGTAAGTATAAGCTTTAACCCTCTGGGGTTGTTCGGCCCAAATGGACCCGAAGCATTCAAATTAAAAAATGTTAAATCACAGCTTCTTCGGAATGGTCCGAAATTTGGTGACTTTGTTGGTATTTGGTATATGAACATCCAAAAAAATTGGGGACAGGATGTGAACAGTCTAAGTGGTTGTAAAAAAATAGTCACACTTGGGGTGTTCGGGTCCAAATGGACCCCCATAGGAAATGAATGGGAAATTGGCAAAAATATGAAAAAACAGAGTTTTTTGGTGCGTACAATCTACAAATCAGTCACAATCCATAAAAAAGCACACCAGTGAAGGGGTGAATCTATAAAACATCAAGATTTCAAAACAGACTCAGCCACACACACACATTTATACACTTTCACACTCATAAATTCAGATTACAAAAATCTGTTTTGAATTTTTCAAAATCACAGCTTCATTGGAATGTTACGAAACTAGGTGACTTTTATGGTATTAGGTATGTGAACACACAAATAAATTGGGGACAGGATGTGAACAGTCTAAGTGGTTGTAAAAAAATAGTCACTCAGGACCTTTGGGTTCAAATGGACCCCCATAGGAAATGAATGTGAAATTGTCAAAAATATGAAAACTGAAAGAATTGCATTTTTATTAAGTTAGAATAAGTTAGAATTAAACATTGGGTAACAAAATGCTTTCCATGTGTTCTCTTCCAATGCAATGTTCAGATTTGATTGTATAATAAATTAAAACTGGCACTTCAAATTACCATCTAAACCAACCAAACAAACAAAAAACAAGACAAAAATAGTCTTTGAGAATCTATAAAACATCAAGAGTGCAAAACAGACAAAGCCACCACACACACACACACACACAATATGTTTTTATATTTTAAAAATCAACAACCTAAAAAAAATTGGTATATATTTGCAAAAATCACTAGAATCCCCAAGCCTTTCTACAGAGAGCTGAACTGTAAATCCACTATAGTGGTAAAAATGTGCTATTGCGTGATAAAAATGCTCAGTGTGTCTACCAGATGACATCTATCTTTTTTCAAAAATTGCTTTCATGAGGCCTAGGCTTCACTCTAAAATGTAATACAGCTTTGATAAAAAAATTACAAAAAACAAATGAAAATAAAAAATTTCTATTATGTTCAATGGGAAAAAAATGGGTCATAATTATTGCATAAATATTAATTATAAATCATAAAATTATCTCAAAACACCAAAAAGAAAACAAAGTTTTTTTTTTAATATGAATCCTGCCCTTTGGGTCCATTTGGACCCGAACACCCAAGTGTGACTGTTAAACGAACAACCCCAGAGGGTTAAACAAGGCTGTGCTCAAAATATCAATACAGATGATTCTGTATCCATACGGCAGCAAATGAAAGAAACAGAACAGAAAAGACCATTTTAAGTTTAAAGGGAAACTTGGCAACTCTACTAATTTCTTCGCTGATTTTCACTTTTGTTGTGGCATGTTTTCTCATCTGAGCTCCCACTACAACTGTGGGCCGTATATTTCACAACACTGTCATAAAAAAATAAAACGAATTGCAGAACCTTCCTCCTGCTTTCTACCACTGCTCATGTGCTTTTGTTATTATCCGAACTGGCCAACTATCGTGTGGAGCTGTGTCTACCAGGGTGGGTAATAAATCATACACAGTATCATTGAAGGATGTCGAGTTGCCATAATGCAGTTTGTGTTTCTCGCTCGTTCTCGCTTCTCTCGAGACTTCCTATTTCCAACTTACCAGGATGTTAGTCCCCATGTTGCAAGGTGGATTTTCCGTCTAGGAACGCTTGGGGGAGCGGGGAAAGCCACCAATCAAATGATTTCTAAATGGTTTTATTAAGTTGAAATAGTTGCCAAGTTTCCCTTTAAAAGTTAAAAAAAAAAAAAATTATATGCACCTATTAATAACTCTGGGATTAGAAACTGAATTGTCTTAAGTTTTATTGAATGTCATTATCTGTGGCTATTTTCATGGCAAAAACGGATTTACAAAAACAAGAGTTACATTTATACAATGAAAATAAAAACAAAGCAAACAGAAAAAATACAGCAATTAATGCTTTACAAGATTTTTTACATTTATGTGATTCATGTTAAGTGAGTCCTTAAGTGAGTTTGCTCAATACGTTCTCATCCTAGGGCATCATATAGTGACGCTTTTGAAATTTTGTCTAAATCCAACACATGGCACCCTTTAGCATCAATATAACACGCACAGAGTATGGGTAGGTTTAGGTCCGGGGTGGGGTTAGGGTTAGACCACTAGGAGGCGCCTTCTGGTCCATATATATTTGCATCTCATATTAACACTAAAGTAGGGCCCTATAAAATCCGTTTTATTTTTTCCCAAATTCCGTTTTTTCTGTTTTAATTTTTGCAAATTCCGTTTTTTCCGTTTTAATTTTTGGGAATTCATTTTTTTTACCCTTTACTGTTATTTTAGTTGTAAAAGAGTGTGCCTTTAATGTTAATTATTAAAATGTACACAAATAAAATAGGCATTTACTATTAAAATGACAAATACTGCATGATGCAACATAACACTGCAATCTAAGTACTTCAAATAACAACAAAAAATGGTTATGAGCTTTAAACTGTCCTGTAAAATAAATTATACTAGTTTATATAAGTATAAATAAAAGTTACACTCTAGCTGCGTCCTAATGTGCATACTATCCATCCTAAATAGTATGCGACATTAGTAACTGTCAATACTATTTCGGGCAGTATCCACATTGGGACGCAGCTTCTGTCTCTCGCGCGCTCTTTCGGACACACTCGCGTGCAGTCTCACACTCGGTCCGGCACCTCATAGACAGACGTGCACGGAGGGGACTTTGTGTGTGTGTGTGTGTGTGTGTGTGTGCGCGTGCATGCGTGCATTTCTTTCCTTTTTCGCCGACGAAAGCAGATCCGTGGAGAGCCGCTTCGCCATGCTTTCAGTGGAAACGCGGCTATTGTTTTGATGCCGTCATGAGCTGAAATGACAGGAGGGTTTGTGTCGCCCAGATTTGCTTCCCTGTCTGCATTTTCCCCAGACATACGTTCTTCTCCCTCACAAAAACCGAATTTCATTCCAAATATGTAAAATCCCACGAAATTCCGCGTTAACACTAGATTTCGCGTTAATTGGCCAATTCCGTCACTTCCGTCTGCGATTCCGTGATCGCAGAAATTATAGGGCCCTACTAAAGGGTGCCATGTGCGTTGGATGTAGACGAAATGTCAAAAGCGTCAGTATATGACGCCTTGGGATGAGAACGGGCTGGTTTGCTGTCTTTGTAGTTGCTGGAGTTGATTTGAGACTATAGACATTAAAACAAACATATAGGAGATGTATTAGCTGATTACACAACTGTTATGTGACCATGACAAGATGGCTGACAGTGTTTGGATGGGCTCACTAGCTCATTGACCTGCTGTAAAGCTGCAGCTTCTAAAAAATTAGAGATGCTCCGATCTCCCCATTTTTGGGGCTGATCACCGATCACTGATCATGATCTGCCGATTGCCGATCACAGAATGGCCAGGGAATGGCAATCTTTTATCTATAATCTAGCAGAGTTTGCATCATTTGTAGAAATTAAACTATGAATTAACTGTTTGGAAAAACAAACAGTAGACTGTTAGACAGCTACAGTCTTGAAGAACCACCAAGTGTTAATTTAATTGTATTTATGAGATAAATTAAGGACAGTGTCTGTCTTTGTATCTGCAATAGATGTAAAAATGAAAAACTATGTGAAATCAATTATAGTGACATGCCATTTGTGTCAGGTTACATAGTCAAAATGTAGAGTATTTCCTACTAAAAAAATATAAAATATTTTAGATTACAATAAGCCATCCTTCAAATAAGGCATAAGAAAAGCATAATGACCTTTTTAAAACAGAGAGGTGGTTGGCCTAAGACTGAAAGACACGGGTAGACTAGCATAGGCGTAATTTGCGCATGCCCCCCCACTTTTAGCTAAGGTGGATATTGTCCTCACCACTTTTGAAACGCGCAACACGACTGTACCAGTACAAATAAATAAAACATCTCCAGTTAAGTAACAGAGCATTCATTTTGTAGATTTGTTAAATAAGAGGCGATCTAGCGCTGAAAAGTGTTTTTTGTTTTTTTAATCAAGTGATCAAAGTGCTGCGATCAGTGGTGCAGATACTGTATTCTCTTGTCTTCACTCGGACACGCGCTTTAATCCGTTGTGTCGACTCTATTTCGTTCCGGTTGCATGTGATTCAGACTACACTGTTTGCACGATACGTTTTGATTTTGCTAAAAAGAACCGGTTCCTAAAAGCCAGTTGTTTGCGAATCAAACTGGTTGCACTGTAATGTATGTTTTTTTTTGTTTTGTTTTTTTACCAAAAGGTGTGGATTTTATTTACTATAAACTATAAACCATTTATTCTTAAAAAAGCATTTAGATTTGGAACCAGAAACGTTAAACTAAACCTCAGGCATCAAGACTTGTTCTCAGCTTACTTTTACCTGTGACTCATGAATATTTACTTTCATTGCTTCAGCTCGTACACCGGGCCACTTTAATCTTTCATTCCAGCTGAAGTGTTTGATTTTTCAGAAAGAGGAGCACAGGTAGAACCAGAACAAATGCAGGGATTAGTGCAATCATTCACCGTAAAGCCCTCGCATCTCAATGAGGAATTAACCCCCGCTCTCCGCATGCGACTCCTGCATCAGTGTTGCCATTGGCTAACAGGAGTCCGTTAAGTTTGGCCTGCTCTGCGTGGGAAACTGGATTAGCCATTAGGCTGCCAATGCTTCAAATCAATGCATTTGTCAGGTGTAGGTGTTGTCAGGGCTCATGGAGATTTATGGGTAATCATTCATCTATTTGGTTGGATGGAGAGCAGGAAAATACGGCATGTTATTTAGAAATGTATATCTGAGATTTTCACACCTTATGAGCCATTGATTTCTTTTTGTACACCGTTGAAACTCATAAATTCTGAATATCATGCAAAAGTTCATTTATTTCAGCAATTCAACTTTAAGGGTGAAACTAATACATTATATAGTCTCATAATATGCAAAGTGAGATATTTCCCCCAGGTTTTCATAAGCTGTAAGCCATAATCATCAAAATTATAACAAAATAAAGGCTTGAAATATCTCACTTTGCATGTAATGAGTCTATATAATATATTAGTTTCACCTTTTAAGTTGAATTACTGAAAATAAACTTTTGCACCATGTTCAGATTTTTCGAGTTTCACCTGTATTATTGCATTAGAGTGTAATAATAAAAATGAGAGATGCACGAAATATCGCCCATCATATTGGTATTGGCTGATATATGATACTTTTGCAGATAACTTAAAACCGATAATGTATTATTTCCTTCAGATGAGACACTTCAGATGCGCACTGTTTAACATGATGGTTTTAAAATGCTGAAAAGATTAATTGGAATCACTATAAATACAGTAAAGTGCAGCACAAGTCTCATATCGCCCACATTAAATTAGAATGAAAACCTTAAAAATTATAATGACTACCTTAAAGGAATGTCGTGAATATTTTCTGTTTTTGCACTTTGTTACGGGATAAGCTTGTGCAATCGCAGCCTTTTGTGTAATTGTAAGTTGTAAAGTTGTTTATTTGTGTATTTGTTGTCATAAAGGTTTCCAGCAGCGACAGTACCTTTTAAAGGAGTCATTAAGAACTTGCTACTATATTCTATTCTACATTGAAATTGTCTTTACATTCTCTATTGTCTGCTGGATTCATTTAATAAGCCTCCAAAATAGAAATTGTCTGGAGCACTTGGTTAAAGTCTGCTCTGGAAGGATTTTGCGAGACACTTCACATGTCATGTTCTGGGTTTTTGAGTGGCTTCGTTGTCCATGTTTTGGACACAGTGGAGGAAGACAACCTTAGTTCCCAAATCGGTGCAGCTTTTACATTCTCAACCATCTCTAGCCCCCTTGTTTATCATGCCTTGATTTTAATTAGTATTTCAATTTTTATTTTAGGTATTCAATAATATGGTTTCAGTGCATATTGTGTTATTTATTTAATGTGGGATGTTTTATGTATGATGTTTAACGTTACTCTATGTTGCTTGCCTTATTAATTAGCCCCTTGGGGACAAATAAAGTGTTTTTGAATTTAAACATTTAAATTGAAATACATTCGGTTAAGAAATAGAACGTGTGCCGGTGATCATCTTTAGCTTCTGCTTGTCATTAATAATAATGATGCTCCTCTAGCATCATGCCGGTGAGTTTTGCACTAAGCACCGACTCACATTTTGCTCAGAAAATGTAAAAATCTAGTTAGTTTTCCACTGTGGGCTTGAATGCTGTGGGTATCCAGGCTTTGGATGACAGCTTCAGAGCTCCTCTGGCATAAATATGAAACACCTACTCCTAGATACTCATGTGCTTGATGGTGAAACATGTCAGAAAGGCACTCATTTTGATGGCACTTTTTTGGGGAAAATATGCGTGCTCCTCACACATTTTGCGTGCATTTACCTTTGAATTATCTTCAAGTTGGGCCGGTATTAAATAGTCTATCAGATGTTTGGTTAACAGTTTAGAGAACATTTAAGTGTGTTGAAAGTTGTGTTAAAATGCATTCGCCACTATGCAGATACTATGAGACACTTGTTACACACTCCGGTGAGCTAGATTGATATTAGAGCCCGACCGATAAAGGATTTTGAAGGCCGATACCGATACAAATATTTGTTGGTTTTTAAAATCCGAGATTCCAATATATCGGCCGATATATATATATTTTAGTACAGAAACACGCAACAAAACATTAACAGATTTCCCTAACATTAGTTATTTGTAGTTATTTAACTAATGCTAACACGAAAAAAAAATATGTTATGATAATGCATTTTAAAAAGAAACATCCCCATCAGTTCTCTTGATTCAAATAAGCATGACAAATTTGTGACTATCATGTCCAGTTTTGCTGCTGTTAAATAAGCCGAAAGTGAAGCGGAATCAGCTAGTGATAGTTACGTTACATTGTTACAGTGTTGTTGACTGACTGACCTTTCAACTTTTGACAATGTGACTGAAGTATTTCTTTAATAGCACGTGACAGTTATAGCAATGAGACGTATCATCTCTCCTTTGCCTGTTATATTGAAAATGTGTGTTTTACAATTTGCAGCATGACATCATCCATTACTAAATTATGGCTCATCATAGACTAGCTAACCACAAAGCTAGCTAATGCCACTATCATCAGTCTGTTCTGTTGTGACAATAAAAGAAACAAGTTTCTTTTAATTGTTATTCAAGCCATGTATGTCTCATGATCAACTCAACGAGTGTTGCCAACAGGAACGGTGTAGAGCGCCCTCTGGTGGACAAACTATACAACTCCAACACTCATGACATGGTTCAAGCGTGTTTCGTCCGTTTTTATTTTATTTTTGAAATATTCATTTATCGGCCATTATAACTGCCGAGACCGATAAGTTTGGAAATTAGGCATGGTAAAACATAATACTTGCAGTAAATCAAGAAAACGAGATTTAAACAGTAAGACTGACTGTTTTGAGCTGTATAATAATAATTAGTTAAACTGCCAATGAATGTATCCAAACCATTGCTCACCTCTCTATTAAAACGTAATATATTAAAGCGTTTCTGGTGTTTCCATGGTTTCTACAAATTAAAACGGAAATTGAGACTCCGTTACTCTGGTATGATGTCATTAATAGGCGACGTATGCGAACATGTCATGGTTTAAATAGCTTATTTTTCTGGATTTAATGTATTTTTTATTTATAATGTGCTTTTCTTATAGCCAAAGCGCTACAAGTACGATACAAAAGTACATCCGTAAAATAAAATTTTAAAAACCTAAATGCAACAACAGGAAGAGTACAATATACATGCAGTGTCTCCAATTAAGACACAAACACTACCTTGACTTTAAATATTCCAGACGTTTCCTTTTTCCCCCTTCAGTGACGAAAGGAATTACAGTGTATGTTCTCCTCGGCTGGTCTGAGACCTGTGGACTATCACCGCAACTGGTCTGCAAATGTCAACGGACAACTGACTGTTAATGAATCGCACCAACTGAACATGGCTATGAGCGAGAGAGACATTTTAAAATATGCAAATCCATCAGACGCACCAGTAGCAGCTCCCCATGGCTCGCGCATATGTTAGCGCGTTTGCTTCATTCATTGTCCGTTAGTCTCAGTTCAGAGCTGCAGTCTGCCTCGTTTTAACGCCCAACAGTGTTGAAGTCCACTACAGAAAACAAATAAGCACTGTGCAGTCGTCACCGTCACAGTTCTCCGAGGTGACTTGGTGACCTTTGGAATTCACACGGGCATCTGTTAAATGTCTTCTAAGGTCACAACATTTGATGAATCATGGCCTTATTTAACAAAGCTGTTTTTCATTCTCCTCATCGTGCTCTGCAGCAGTTTCATATAAAATATGTTTAGCATTTGAATGGAAAAGCACTTATGGCAATGAGAGCTGTGGAACGGTACACATTTGTGCAAGTGAAATGCAACGCCCTCTGGAACACATGGTTATGACTTTCATACATATTCACGTCTCAGATGATTGACTCTTAAATGGGCTTATATAACATTCTTGACGTGAGTAAGACTGGTGCGCAGTAACTGTGGCAAACTCATAAACTCTGGCTGTGTTCAGAATGGCATACCCGCTTTGTATTTTATTTTATTTAATATATTTACATTTACATTTATTAATATTTCATGTTTAAGTATACTTTTCTTAGGAATTAAAACCAAGACACTATTAGCGCCACGCACTACATCACTCCAGACTGCAATCTTCTTTTCCAGCGGATGCAACTAAAGTTTATTTAAATGGATAGTTCACCCCAAAATGTAAACTCTGTCAATAATTTCTCTCCCTCATGTTGTTCAACCCCGTAAGACTTTCGTTCATCTTCTGAACACAAATGAAGATATTTCTGATTAAATCTGAGAGCTGGATCACTCCTCCATACGCTTCTAAGGGATTGAAACTCTGCCGGCCCAGAAAAGACGTGACAAACTCAGACGTGCTGTTACACTACGTGAACTCACTCGAGGCCCACAGAGAAGGAAATTAATAGTTGAATAAAGTCGTTATTTTTGGTTTTTTGCCCACAGAAAGTATTCTCATCGCTTGATAAACTGAAGGTTGCGCCACTGTCGTCACTCGAACTATTTTAACAATGTCTTTAATAACTTTTCTGGGCTGGAAAGTTTCAGTAACACAGAAGCCTATGGAGGAGTGATCAGCTCTCAGATTTAATCAGAAATATCTTCATTTGTGTTCAGAAGATGAACAAAAGTCTTACGGGATGAACAACATGAGGGAGAGTCATTACTGACAGAGTTTACATTTTGTGGTGAACAATCCCTTTATCCCAATGCTAACTGTAACCATGGTATTGTGGCAGAAATGTTAAAATGTTTTTTTTTTTTGGTCAATTCAGTTTAATACTTTAGAACAACAATGGTACATATCATAAAAGTAGAATATTTACATTTTTGGCTATAAAAAGTAGATTTTAGCTCAGTATTGTTTTAGTAAAGTTCATTTTATTAGTATCTCAGTTCAAGCTCAGTGCTTTACTGTTAAATTTCCAATTAACAAACATATTATGTTATTAGTAACTGCACTTATTAGTGCAAAACAATAGTCATTTTATGATTAAATTAGCTTTAAATCTAGGTGCTGTTGCCACCATATGTAGAATTTAGTGGCACTGTATTACGTACAATACCATTATATTATATTATATTAAAAAAAATGTATTATATTTTTAAATTATATTTATATTTTTAAGAAATTATTTTATTTAGCATTTTTTTAATCTAATCTTGTCAAAATGTCTTAATATTTGTCAGTCTTTCGAATAAGAAGTCCTTTATGAAATGTTATAAATCACAGCAGTAATTTATTCTGGTAAATTTGAAAAGGGAAGATCAAGTGCATTGCATTGTGGGATACAATTCTTTTGTATCCCACGAAGACATTTTATAGATTTTAGTTGGCCATGTGAATATTTGCGTCATCCATACTGAAAATTTGCACACTTTGCACAGTACACTGACCACACGAGCCTATAAGCAGCAATATTTGTATCCAATTCCAAACAGAAATACTTTTGTGCAAAGCGAAGAGAAACCCAAAGTATTCAAAATAATCAGTGTCATGGTGATTGAAACTCATCCGGCTAGAAAATAAACTCTGCTGAGACCTTGAAAATTAAGATGGATGGTCACATTCTGGTGCCCATTGGTAAATGAGAGGCTACAGTTTGAGCTAACTAACTGAACCCGACACATGCATCATGAGAGAATGAAATTACGCGGAAGTTTTATTTGCATTGCTTTGTATCTTATTACAGACTCAAATCACACACGCTCCATTTGTGTGCTATGAAAGAGAGAGAAATGCAGAGGTTTTGTGTGAAATTTGATTTGGTGCAGTGAAGGTGATCCGTTTATGTGCTGCAAACGCTTTATCACACAGGCAGGCGAGCTGAGGAAGGACAAAAATGCAGTCTAAATGACAACGACACTAAATGTCCTCTCCTCTCCAGCCATCTGTACGTCTCTTGAACTCCTTTTGAGGTCAAACGCTACAGGGCTTGCGCAACACGATGCCCCTGAAGGGAGAGGATCCCCAGAATATCAATGCTGCATTCACACATTTCTCTCTATTAGAGGTTTTGGTTTGAAGGTCGGCCAACGTATATTGTACATTTGATGTGACTGTCCCATCTGAAGGACCTCATTTGAAGGATTGTGAGCCATTCAGAAGTTGAATAAAAATGCTAAGTTATTCTATTTTGGAGGTTTAATCTAATTTTGTTTTTTTATGTTAGAAGTAAATTGAAAATGCCTTTTTAACAGAATTTGCAGTGTCAGTATCATTGATTGGACGTGTGCAGAATAAGATATGTTTGCATAAAGGCTCTTGTATTGTGCATCCTCATATTGCAGACCGTACAATCACGTTTTTTTTACTTTTTGGACTGGATGAGTCGTTCTCTTCACTCGAACTGGCAATGCATTGCCCCCGTTTTTCCCCTCAAACAATCTACTGTTTATTCAACACGCTGTGTTTGTGTGATTGTTCAACTCACGTGAATATGAGGCACATGATTGGTTGTCGTTGTGAAGCATCCATCTGTAATATTGAACAGAACATTCACTCGTTTCGTGACTGAATAACTTTTGTAAATATATGTGTAATGTATATTTTATTTTATCAAGTGCAGTGTTATTTTACATTTGATTACAGTTTCTGTTCCTGAATACCTGGAAATCTTAAAACACTGTTTATTTCAGTCGTATAATTGTTCAGTTGTATCTATTTGTTGCGATTGCTATTATTTATTTGTTCTTTTTTAATTGCTGAGTGTTTACTTGTCTTTAATAATGCTTTAAACTTATATTAGTTGGGCTAGTTGTTTTTCTATGGTGTTTTTTAAACCACAGGCAAACGTTACTGTGTAGGTGTTCTTTAGCCTGTGGATTTTTGTTCATGATATTCAGCTACAATTAAATGTTTTGCAATAAGTCTAAATGTGAATGATATCTAAGCTTTTTTTATCTTATTGGAAACAAAATTAGCAATTGATAAGTTTCAGAATCAATAAGCAGAATAAAAAATCTTATCTCGAAATCATTAGAATTAAAACGATACCCAACCCTATTCATAACCCCGGGTAAAAAGCTGTGCTAACCCTGCTTCAAATTTACAAGTGTGACAACGATAATCCAGGGTTAAGAGCAGAAAAGCCCTTTTAGTTCCAGAATACATAACCTGTGTAAAATTTCTTTGAATAACAGTTTTATAAATACTTTTTGTTTTCATTCCAGTTAAACTTTCTGTGTATTGTTTCCAATTTGAGTTGAAATTCCAACTCAACAACTGTAAAAAACAAAAAAAAAACAAAAAAAAACACAGAAATGAAAACTTTGGCTGATACCGAGAACCGATAATTATTTATATTTGAAAGCCGATAACCAATATATTGGCCGATAAATTTAAATCTTAATTTTTATATATATTTCCAAGAGCCTGATTACAAGTCTCTACCATTTAAAGCCATGTCCAATGCACACAATTATGATTTTTATTCACTATTATGGTTATTATTATTTTATGTAGCCTATTTGCTTGCACATGTTGCAATTCAAAAGTATTTTCACATTTTTAAAGTGATTCCAATCATATTTTCAATCATATATTAGCAATTCAAAAACATCATGTTGAACAGTGCACATCTAAAGTTTCTCAGCTGAAGGAAATTATACATTATTTATCAGCTTCATTACATCGGGCCGATAACGATAGCATTAAAAATGAACATAAATTGGCCGATATGGTGGCCGATATATAGTGCATTACTAAAAAAAAATCCTATTGACATTGAAGAAGAGACCCATGCTTAGAAACATTAAGACTCTTTTCAAGTATCCCATTAAGAAACCACAACCATCCAGAGCAAGTCTGCAAGTCTCTAAAACACTTTTAGCAACCATACAGCGATGTTTTGTCAACCATTCACAACACTTGTTGGGTTTTGCATGGGAAATCACAGCAAAACATCTGAAAATTGAATATATCCAGTGCATTTTTTGATATCTGTGTGAGATTTAATCAGTGGCTTTGGAGCCGTTTTGAGTCCAAACACTTAAAGCGAACATTTGACCATAAAATGTTGCCTGTGATTTAATAACAGATGGTCAGTACTGCCATTTGAAGACTAAACCTCTAAGTGCCTTCTGCCTCGGAGATCTGCATTTTGATCATGTGGTTGCATTTCACTGAATCATTTAAGACGATCTTGTGGGCCAATTAGTGGTGGATTGAATCAAGGCGAGAGCAGCTTTGAGATCAGGGAGCTTTAAGCGAGATGCAAGAGCTGAGCCGCCTAGGTTGTTTATTTTGCAGCCGCCATATGCACCCGAGTATTTGTTGTTTACAGCGTCTTGCACTGCGATGGGAAGGCAGGTTAGATTTTCTGTGTGCTTTCACCACAAGGGTTCAATTTTCCCCACTATGTTCAATATGTGATTACTTGAAAACACAGGCAAACTACAGCTCTCAATGACTCTGGCTGATGAGAGATAGGCAGGATCTTGTATGTTTGAGGCCCCTTTTCTCACCCCTGTTGGGCTCAGTGAGTGTTTGTACTACAGAAAGTGATGAAAACAATTATCTTCAACTTTGCATGCTTGTAAAATAAGGGCTTTTCTTTAGCCGTATGATTTTAGATGAACTGTTCAGCGCTACAGTAATGTGCCCGCAGCATCTCATCCCCTGCACAGATTGTGTGGGTAGGACAAGCTATATAATTTCTTCATCTGAGTAAGTGCAGTTGCCAACACTCGGTGTTACCTCAGAACAAAATCACATCCAAATGCCCGAGCAGGCGTACTGGCATGGATCCTCATCTTGTCTGCATGTGTGCATATAGGAACCTGGCTTCAATCATTCTGCATGGCTTCTGTAGCTAATGATTTGGTTCAATGCCAGTTTCCAGGTTCAGTGATTACCCTCATTCCGGCTGACGGATTTAGGCATCAGAGCTAACAGGTTTATGTGCTAGAAAATTAGTTTGAAAACATTCTACTTCAGTTGTCACAGATGTCAACACTACTTGTCATCCAACCCGTGTTGTTTTTGTTCTTTTTGTTTACCGACATAAAACAAAATAGACGTTTTTAATGAAAATTTTGAAAAGTTGCCATGGTAAATAAATTAAACCTAAATAAAAAAACAAGAAAAATATTAAAGATGACAAAAGCACACATAAAATGACTAATTCTTAAATTTAAAATTAAAACTGATATTAAATAAAATTGATATTAAAACTTATATATATATATAAGCTAATAAAAACAATAATAGTATATAAAAAACATTGCATTGAACAAGTCGCTAAGGTTGAATATATTTAACAGGCACCAATGCTGCATTTTTCTATATATCCTAATCATAACAAACACGTATTCTTTACATAAATTCTTTACATTGTAATGTAGACGTGCATTTTCTGTAAAGCTGCTTTGAAATCGATATGTATTGTGAAAAGCGCTATATGTGAATTGAATAGTTAATTAGGTTGAATTGTTGAATATTCCAAGTTGTTTTGAACTACTTGTATGAAGTATTCCATATTTATATTTATATGTTATATTTTGTCTATTATTATCGAATAGACTGCAACTTCTTCAGGCAACCCTCTTACCTAATACCTTCAGAAACATTATTAATTTTTGAATATTCCAGAATGCTTTTATGTAAATTATGCTAGTTGACGTGTTTGGAATGTTCTTTGTTCGTTTGTTAGCTTCTCAAAAAATAGAAAGCAGTATTTTCTGTAGAAATGCTGTCTCGGTAGGCATCTCACTAAGTTTCTGAAATGCAGCCCATGGGTCATTTCTCATAATTGTGGTTATTTTATTTCTAAGATTCTCCAGATGAGTTCTAGGACAGGCAGTTTGGAGCCAAATGGGTTTCGTATAAATCATGTATGAGCACAGAAGTGTTTCAGCTTCTTTGGGAAAAAATGTCTGATATAGAGATCTCAAACTTTTGCAGACTCTGTTTAAGTGCCTCTATTATGCTTTTTTGAATATTATCTTACATGAAGTGTGTAATATAGTTGTTTATTTATATAAAAGGTCTGCAAAGTTGTCAAGAGATGAAAGTGCACGTCAAAGTTATTGTCTCCTAAAAGAAAGAGCTGATTCTAAGCTGCAGAAACGAGTCGTCAGCAATTCCAGTCATTCCTACGTAGGTTTGTAACACATTTGTATAATGCCAGCCTATGGTCCTCATTGGCTGAACAGCGTCTGCTTTGCCCCGTCCTTAAACACTGTAGTTGTAGCTGAGACTGGAAGAAGTTTGGTTTGTGTTGTCAAGATGACGAGATGCTGTTTTAATTGCTGCAAATCCACTTTGTTGCACTTCCAAAGGATGAGACTTGTGCTGGAATTTATACGGTAAAACCGACGCCATTTTTACTGTTTCTACTTACTGTGTATCAAGTGCTGAGGAAGACCCCGAGTTGAAATTCAGATATGCTAATGAGCATTTGGTTTCGACCAATCATAAACAGACTGGGTCATCTGACCAATCAGAGCAGAGTAGACCAATCACAACAGACTGGGTCATCTGACCAATCAGAGCAGAGTAAACCAATTACAATAAGGGTGTGTTTCCAAAAGTATCGTTAGCCAACTTTGGTCGCAAGTTCTGTCACTATCGTCATGGTTCAACGAGTCTGTGTTTCCCAAACCCATAGTTCTAACGAACATTCGCAAACAGCATTCGCAAACTTGTGTGTTTGGAACGACAGCTCTCGACCTGTGGTGAGAAGCAAAGTTTCTGGTTTGAATTACTCAATAAATGGAGCCAAATAAGCGAGCTGACATTCAGTACAACCTGTGTCTTTTATTTAGAATACATACAAATGTCATTTACGTCTTTTAGTTTATCAAAAGATTTAAAGGACTGTTTTTGGAAAAGTGCGCGTATGTGAACGTGTTCTAGTGTGTAAGAACGGAGCCGATGATTGAATCTCGAAATAAAGCAAAATGAGAAATAGGCCTCAGATGCCATATCCGTAATTTATATCAACACTTCTAGCATTAATTTGATCTCAAACAGTTTCATTAAAAGAAGTTATTACTTCACCACCTGCGTGACATCATTAACCAACGTGGTTGAATGTCCATTTTGCGACAATATGGTTTTGGGAAACAGTTGTGACTAGCTGGTGATTTCTTCTACGCTGCATCTGGCAACAGTAGTTACTTTGTTGTACCAAGCGTGCCGCACAAGCCTTCAAAAGTGAAGCCAAAACGTCTCGATCGCCACCTGGTGGCTGGTCCTAGTATAGGTCATAAACCCCGCCTCCCATGTTGTTCAACGGGATGTGAGACCAACTAAACAATTAAATTACACTTAACATATCCTTTATCCAAAAATAGTTTCTGTCATTTACTGTAGTTTCTATCACGTTGATGTAATTTCAAGAGTTTTTAAAATAAGTTTGTTATTAGTTATTTATGTGATGATATAAAAATGGTCCTGTGACATTATGATTGACAGCTGTGATTGACAGGTTCTCTGTGCGAAGTAGTCACTGAAGCACCAACAGACTTTTTTTCATAATGTTTAACGAGGTACTGCAATCAGCAGACATCAATGGAGAAGAACAGAGCAGACAGAGGCCACTAGGGTTGGGTATTGAAATATCGATATAGACTGGAACCGGGACTAACTTTTCATTTTTCCCAAAATCGTTCAAAAGTTTAAATTTCGATTCCTAGTTTCGATATTCACACTCAGTCGAACCGGAAGAAGAAACCGCTGAACAACACCAACGCAGAAGCGTCTACCGGAAGTGTTGGCATAACCGTGCGAGTAGCTTACGTCGGCGGTCCAAAGTGTGGCTTCACTTTTCTAAAAATAACGAAATCTCGGCAAAATGCAACATTTGTGACAAAAGGAGTATTTGTGACAGAAGTATTTCCTTCAGAAAGACCGTTGGTTAGCAAGGTTAGCTAAACTTTTTTGACCCTGCCTCTTAAAAGAATCGGAACCGAGAATCGTTCAGGAACCGGAATCGAACAAGGAATTGGAATCGGAATCAGAATCGTTCAAATTCGAACGATACCCAACCCTAGAGGCCACTTAATAAAAGTGCGGGCATGTGCTTGCGTTTGATTCAGCGAGAATGAGGGCGCGGCCTTGATTTCGTGGCTTTACTTCCATGTCTGGTCCCGAAAACGGAAGTGCGCAGATGTTCCAAAATGTCAGCGCCATGTCTGGACATTGGCGGCTTCAGTTCTCTCTGATGGAAAAGAGCGAAGGGGCGTCGTTTTTTTTTTTACAGTTTAATGCGTTGTACGGGAAAGACACCTCAGACTGGGCCAGCCGACCAATCAAAGCAGAGGAGGCTCTCATGAAGGAGGGGCCTAGCGAGACTGGTTTTTTTTTTTAAAGCAAACTTTTTTTTTTCCTTGGATTCATGTTGTAGGAGACTCAAACAAAATGTACAAAACTTTAAAATAGTCTAATAGGGACACTTTCTTTAAACGCCAGGATCTTTTACACATACTGTTGGTGCTATGCAAAGTTTATTCACAGATGGTGTCATGAAGCACGTGTACACGATTGCAGGACATGGCTGAGATCTCACACCAGAGAGAACGCTACGCTACTGCACCTGGGAAAAAGATGTTCCTACCACAGTCAGTAACACACAGGACTCAATTCCCTTCCCCGTCGTTTTCAGCTGGACTGAAGTTGGCAGAAATAGATTAAGTTTGAATCCAGCCTCATTTCAGCTTGGCCAATCTCCTACCTCATGTTGCCTTCTCAAATGAACGCGGCTCAAAGGTAGACGCAGAACCAGTTGTCAAGTAGGTCTATCATACTTGGGGAAAACTGTCCTCTTGCATTTACATCACAATCCCAAGTCCTTGGGATGACTGTCCTGAGCTGTGATGTCAAAGGAGAAAGTTGCTTTCTGAGCATTATAGTCATTCATCATTCACAATATTGTGCAGTTTTATATTGTGCATGTCTACATTTTATTTCAAAAGAGCAAGAAAACTCTAGATGATCTTTAACATAGTGAAATGACAGATGTGTGAATTGGGACTGAAACATGTCTCTCAGTAACAGGCCAGAGAGCCTTTACATCTCTTACTCTCAGTCAAACGTACAGCCGAGGGAGAACTAGAGGCGATAAAGTGTTTATTATTATACACCAACCATCTGGAGCCATCAGTGTCAGAGACCTCTGTCTGCGTGGAGGACAGGAAAAGTGTCTGGTTAGGCTTTATTTCAAGTGGACGTGACCTGCTTTCCTCGTGTTTCATGATGCTTTTAAGCATTCACTTTCTGAAGGCTTTCTTAGAAACGACTTTGCTGTGATAAATGCGACTGGGCTGCAACTGCTCATCAGAAATGAAGTGCTAATGAAAATAAACTCTTCAAACGTGGCAGTAGAGACATTTGTAATGTTACTAACGATTTATCAAAGAATCCTAATAAATAGCTTTCCAAAAAACGACCGTTTTCAACTGAAAATAATCATTAATGTTTCTTGAGCATCAAATCATCATATAAGAGTGATTTCTGAAGGGTCATGTGACACTGAAGACGTAATGATTGCTGAAAATTCAGCTTTGATCACAGGAATAAATGACAGTTTATGATATATTCACAAAGAAAAAAGTTTTAAATTGTAATATTTCACAATAGTACTGTTTTAGTAATATATCTGCAAAATATTACATTTATTACTTTTTTAAATAAAAAATATGCAGCCTTGGTGAGCAGAAGAGACTTTAAAAAAATCATGCCGACCTCAAGCTTTTGCAGGGTAGTATATGATATTGTTGATGGTTGCAGCTTTAAAATGCAGTGCATGGCACAAAGATGTATAGGAAAGCGGGGAATCAGACAGGGAAATGCAAATGAGCTGAAATCAAGTCAGTGAACTCCTGTGGTGCCGTGCCGATGCTTTACACCTGCGCCTTATTCTCCGGTTTCTCACAGGATGCCGTTAATTGTGACGTGCTTCTCAGGAAATTAGTCTTCCGATTTCATTTGACTGACGTATGTTATATTTTATGGTGCAAGTTCATGAGAGACGGCAGTGCTTCAGCAATGAATACTGTTTTTTTCCTTCCAAAAGCAATTTATATTTGTGTCTTTAAAAGGGAAATTTTAATGAAAACATGATATTATCTTTGGAAGTAAGAGTTTGAATCTGCAATATAAATGTTTTTGGTGATAGAACATTATAAGTGTAACAGTTCATTGTGCTTTGGCTTTGTTTTGTGTTTTCACCATCACCCTACCACTGACTTATATCTGTGTTTCAGTCTCCTGTTGTCGGTTCTTCTTAAAGGACGACTCCGACGCAAAATAAACCTTTGGTATAAAAATACATTTGTAGTTGACCGTTCTTTGGGATTTGTTTTCATGGTAATCGAATGTAAAGAGTTTTATCTCTAAAAACTGTTTAACTTAAAATGAGAAAGTAAAAAGAAATCGCTCGTTAATACCACTAACAAGGCTCAAAATAGCCTCACACTAACACAGTAACATAATGAGGGTCCCTACATGCAAACCGAAGCATTGACAACTGTGTAAGTGTTTCAAACGTTTATAATAGTTTTTAAAGTCAGCCCACTTCGCGTATACAGGCAGGAGCCATCTTGGAAAAACAATCTTGACCAGTCGAACCACAAACGCCGTGCTAAGTGAGCTGATCGATCCGAATTAGTTTGTGAAATCTAAATACATGGAAATGCTAGCCTAGAAATATAGACGCACCCTAGTGGCAGCAAAAAAATTTCGCAGCCAGTATGTTCTAGCAACTCTCCATAGACGTTTAGCTGGAATAAAAACAAACTCTGGTCAGGCCAATCACTTCGTGTATGGAGTCGATGGGCGGGCTTAACGTAATGACGACAGAGTTGTGACGATTCACAGCTTCTTGAAAACTAAAGAATGGCTGCTGCTGGCGAACAGCTGTCTTTCGATTCGGCTTTGACCGCTACTCCGGATGATTTGAAATTAAGCTTTACGTTGAAACCAGAACAACATATGGCACTTGAGTCATTTTATTTTATTTTTTAAAGATGTGTTCGGAGTTTTGCCGACTGGATACGTAGGGCCCTATGATTTCCGCAATAATGAAATCGTGGACGGAATTGCAGAATTGGCCAATTAACGCGGAATCTGGTGTTAACGCGGAATTTCATGGATTTTTACATATTTGGTTTGAAATTCTGTTTTTGTGTGGGAGATGAACGCATGTCTGGTGGAAATGCAGACCAGGGGAAGCAATCTGGGCGACACAAACCCCCCAACCCGTCATTTCAGCTAAAATGACGAAATCAAATCAATGAAAGCATGGCGAAGCGGCTCTCCGCGGCTCTCCATGGCTCTCCTTTTCGTCGGCAAAAAGTTAAGAAACTCAACGGTATAAGCTGTCAGTGTCGAGCAGTTTGCACGTGATTAATGCAGAGACAGAGTGTGACTTTATTTAAACTTATAAAAACGAATGTAATTTATATTACTGGACAGTTTAAAGCTCATAACCATATTTTGTTGTTACTTGAAGAGTGCAGGGTTATGTTGCATCATATTTGTCCTGAAAAGGCTACTGAGTGAATGTCTTTATTACCTCAATAAATTTAAGGTCATTCCTAATTTATTTGTATTTTTAATACATTTTAATCATTAACTTTAAAAGCATACTATTTTTACAACTAAAATAACAATCAAGGGTAAAAAAACCTAATTCCCAAAAATTAAAATGGAAAAAATGGAATTTGGGAAAAAATAAAACGGATTTCATAGGGCCCTAGATACGGTAAAAGTTTAATATATCAACTTGCTTCGCTGGTGGGAAAACGCATGGGACTCAGTCGTCACCTTCTTCGTTGCTCTGATTGGCTTTCAGCGCTATCCAGTTGCGTGCAGAGAGAATTTGAAAGACAACCGTTTATCCCGCCCCTCGGATTGAGCCCTGTCAATGATGAGCATGCCAGGCTATGGAAATGCATGATTATATCTGTTTATTAAGATATACGGGTGACTATCTACAAGGGAAGAAGGGGTCCCTTACTTTCATACGTGATTACAAGTCACAGTTCAGCTCAATTAGCACAGCGTTTGTGGTTTGACTGGTCGAGACGTTTTCCAAGATGGCTAGCGATTTCTTTTTACTTATTCTATGTCCTATATGCTAGTGTTATACGCTAAACAGTTTTTAGAGATAAAACTCTTTACGTTTGATTATCATAAAAACAAATCCCAGAGAACGGTCAACTCGTTACCAATGTGTTATTCGACCAAAGGTTCATTTTGCGCCGGAGTTGTCCTTTAAGGTTAATTCTGAATTTGGTTTTGGTTTTTCTTGTATTAAGTCTGTTTGAATTGATCATCTTCATCTTTCCTTCTGCATGCATTTTCAAGTGAATATCTGGGAAATCACAGTTTTCCACACCTTTACAACCACATCTGTGCTTAGATGTCTTTGTCGAAAACAATAATACCTCCGAAAGCAAGCTGGATGTCTCTAGCTCACGGCTGAACTGGGTAGCCTGTCCTCTTTTGTGCCGCTGGGAGAAAAAAGAGCTAATTGAGTCGGAGATGCAGGGAAAGGTGGACCGTGTGTGAATGGAGGGGGCTGTGTGCGACGTGGCAGCAAACGCTGGCTTTTTCCTTCCCAGGGAGGAGTGTGTGAGTGCAAAAGGAGTGTGTGAGTGTGACCTTCCAGCTGTAATGCTCTTCATGGATAACTGAAGGTCTGAGATACTCTTCTCTCAGGGTTGAAGGTCAGACATCACCGTGACCCACACGACCGGCTTCACGGCGAGGAGAGAGAAAGAGACAGAATGAAGGGGGAAATAATGCCAATGAAATGTATAGAGCTGTAGACGTTCCTTGGATGCAGTTTATGTAGGATGTGAAATACTTCACACAGGATTGAAATGACTTGTGTTGAGAATGCAATACCAGATACTGAATGCATACAGAATATTATTTAATTTTAAAGACGCCCTGTGGTGAAAATCAAGCTTTTAATTAGGGATGCACCGAAATGAACATTTTGACCGATAATTCTATACATTTGATAGCCGATAACCAATATATTGGCTGATAAATCAAAATGAATATGTTGAAATACTTTGATAGCCTGATTACAAAAACCGTTAAAAGCCATGTCCCAAACACTTTGTTCATTTTTAAGTTTAGAGACGTGCTCCAGAAGATAAGTTCACAGAGATGGAAAGGCAGAAAGCACAACCTGTTTATTTTCTTTATTTTTTTTTACAAAAGCACAATGTTTTATTTTGATTGTAAATGGACACATAAAAAGACATTTAACAGTTTATTTTTTCATATTTTTAGTCTGTATGACCAAAAAGACAGAGTATTTTTGCAAACATGCCAATGTGCTTGCGGACCCCAGAGGGTTAATGCATGAAGAATTTTTTCAGTGGAAAAAAAAACAAACAAAAAAAAAACCCTTTAAATATTTTATTTTGGTGATCAAAGATGAGTTTTAAGAGATACAATTATTGACTACAGGGGGACTTTAAAAGTAGAATGTGAAACCAAATGCAATATTAAATGTTCTAAGCTTTATTATGCTACATTTTTACATTACCTCAATTATGTAGTATATTAAAGCATCTAGTCATCATCTCACTGTCTACATTGAATGCAACCAGTGATGTAATAGTCAAAGCGGCAATGCTCATTAACACAGACCAATCAGCTGTGAGCTCGATATATATTTTACTTATTAATGTCTCCATTTTCCAAACTGCCTAGTCCTATGTAGGGTTGTAGCATCTATTATTGATTTTTATGTTAAGTTTTTATTATCATTTAGATTTATGTAAGTATTACACACTTTGCATTGCTACATCTACAGGTATGTCGACATATGACAAACAATATTCTGATTTAAATGAGTAGACCAGACACCAGAATACCAATTTAAAATTCACAGAAGTTTTCACAGTTTAGTTTTTATGCATCTCACTGTGTTGCTTGCATCCGATGCACAAATAACAAGTAATGATTGGTGTGATTTTTCTTACTTCCAGTTAATCTGTCACATTTGGAAATGGATGGTCATTTTGACCCTCAACACGCATTGTTTGCATGCATTCTGTACATTTTGTCCTTCACTACATTTTCTTAAGTAGTCATTGGGGTTTATTATGTTTATTTGCATATGAACATTTAAACACCAAGGAGCTTTCCTCTGCGGTCGCCCTACAGGTTGGAAGTGGAATTGTCCTCATTAGAACCACAGAAACACGACCCGTTCTAGCAATCTCACATAGCGTGGGTATACCAGATAAAGGAATGCAAAGCGGTGGCATATGTGCATTTCACCATGTCACGACTTGATGAACCACTGAAACGATTATTTGAAGGTAAAAAATCCTACTTAGTGTTGCTTTAAATATTTGCACTGTATGCATACTGCAAAATGAGGGCATTCCTATCCGAACATAGCTTTTGTTTCCCGATGTTACATGGTTTGTTCTGCTGGTCAGAATGTAAGTAACATGATGGCAGTGACTGAATGTGGCTGCAAATCTAAACTGACACATATAACGAGGAGGTCTCTGGCTCTGTTTTTAATGTTTTCTGGCTATTCCTCAGGCCTCACATTTGAATTTCACTGCCACACTTGATTAAGGCAAATAGAGATGCCCCTGATATTAATTCAGTGCTATTATGCTGATGGCTGGGCTGAATGTTGCTATCGTTCAGGACAGGGGATTCATTTCTATGGCTTTAACCTGTATTTAAAAAAAATATGGTTTTACATGAAAACATTACATCACAGCAGGTGTGTTTAAGACATCCTGACACACTTTCCAGAGGTATGTCTCATTTGCATCTCATGCAATATTCAAGAGGTTGATATTTAACCCAAATTTCTTGTCCAGTTGATGTGTGCATGTTCAGAATGGACTGCGAGTGCACTTTAAAAAAGATGTATGCAATGATGAAAGTTTTAAACGGTACAACTGGACAACCTAATAAAATGGCATGTTTAATTTGGCATGTGGCAATTCAGCATTTTCAGTACAATTTTAAGTATAATCATTTGTCTCACTGGAAATAGAATATCTATTCATATTATAGGATACAAAATTGCATGTAATCTTGTAATCACCACAGAATTGCATACATAGCCTACTGTTCACAAAATATGCACTGCATACCATGTTTATCCCCCAAACATTATGTAGTATGTCATTCTGAGCTCATCCACGCTGAGGATAGGATCTTGTGTATATTCGAGTGTTAGCATTAGCTTTTCCGTTAACCAAATTCTTTTTAATATTCGCTATTACTTCAATGCAATTGAACAAGCGTGCCGTTATGTGTTGCGTAGAGATGTATGTGTTCAAGTAAGCCAGAAATGAGCAGATTCTGTGCAATACGCTGTATTTAATATATCACGAGGACTCGCGAGTTGTGAATTACGCTAAATCCGCACAGATTTGGCTTACACGAACTTCCCCGGCAAAGTTAGTAAACATAGAAACGCCAGATTGGCTCGTGATTTGACAGCGTTTCCCGCCAAAGGTTTTTTTCCCCGCATTTGGTGGGTTGGAGGGTGATAATCTCAATCCCTGAATGTTGTGCTCCTGTTTGTCATTGTGCATGAAACTTCACGGAAATAAATCATCAGGAAATATTCTGACTTGTGAATATTGACTTTTAATATTGAATATTGACTCTTTTCACTCATCATAAGGCCTGTTCGTTGTCCGTGGATTTGCCTATATTTGGTGTAGAAAATGGAAATGTCTTTACACATGGAAAATCAATTTTACAATCAATTCAATAAACACTTATGTTAGTGCTGGGCGGATTGACCCAAAATTTATATCACTTTTTTCACATTATATAATTTTTTTTCTGGTTTATGGCATTTTTTTCATTCATAATCAGGTGTTCAAAGCATTTTCTACTGGTTGAGAGAGGAATTACTGCAATAAATTGACTTAGTTAATATTGTAGAATAGAATAGCGCATAACCTAAAATTTTTATTTCTTAACGTTCTAATTACATTCTTATAACCAAGCAAGAACGTTAATACAACGTCTAAAAAAACGTTCAGACGTTTTGAATGTTCCTAGAACATTTAGAAATATTTTTTTAAAACTTAATGGGAACGTCATGAAAACATTCTTATAACCTAAAATTGGGGAAGAGGAGAGATTCACAATTGCACCCAACACGTTTTAAGTGCAGGATTCGCAGAGAAAGTAGACCTATTCTTACATGAGCAGTGTGTATCTGAGAGCGCGAGCAGAGATTTGCGCATTATATGAATTTACTTTACACTACAATAGTGCGCTTTCAACATTTGACAGGAAAATAACGCCATAGTTCTGCAGCATCCACCCTCCGTGTACCGTTTGGTTTACCCTCACCGTCGCTGCTTAGAAGTGCAACATTGTAAAGGGTCCGTCTGAAACAGTGTCGGCGGCGCAGCGTAACGTTCGTTCTGAACTATGTGTAGTTAACCCTTGTGCATCCTTATGGACATTTTTGTCCTTTTCAGTTTTGTTTTTTTGATCACTTTGCCTGTGTTAAAGCTAACTGCAAAAAACTTGCCACAGGTGTGTATTTTTATTGGAATTTTACTATTTCACCATCATTTACTTAGAAAAATATTTTTTTGCATTATCTACAAAAAATACTCCCTCTCAGCACCTTTTGGACAAAAATGTCCCCATTGAAACCCATTAAAACTGCCATTTTTAATCCCCAGTTCAGTTATAGGGCCCTATGATTTCTGCGATCATGGAATTCGGAATTGGCAAATTAACGCAGGATCTAGTGTTAACGCGGAAAAGTTTAACTTTAAAAGCATACTTTTTTTACGACTAAAATAACAGTCAAGATTATAAAATGAATTCCTAAAAATTAAAATGGAAAAAAATGGAATTCGGGGAAAAATAAAACGGATTTCATAGGGCCCTACAATTAACTATAAAATTATGCAATCTTTGTTAAGAGGCTTTCATTCTGATGGCAAGGCTTCAAAATTTTATTTTTTACTATTTTTTATCAGATGGTGCCATTTTTCTTAAGTTTGGCCTATAAAACAAAGATCGCTTTATTCCTGTTTTCTGCTTCGGCATACTATAGAGCCAACTGGATAAATTATGCAACAATATTTGTGTGGGTGTGTTGGTATGGATGTCAGAGTGTGGTTAGTATGTGTGTTATAAAAAAATATGTGTGTGTGTGCGCGCATGTGTGTGTTTGTAATACTGAGAGAGAAAAACTGCAAATAACAAGTCCAATCACTGTGAGCACCAGTGGGGTTTTGCTGGCACCCAATGGGGAAAAGATGTTACTACGCCCAAACAAACTGTTACCAAAAGCTCATTTTTTGAGATATCATCCTCAAATTTGGAACACAACCTATTTACATTTATGGCTTTGATTTTATTGCAGTTATGAGTTCAACCTGATTTATAAAATATATATTTCATATAAAATATTTTTTTGTAAACTTATACCTATTTTTTTGGATTTACTTATTATTATTTTTTAACTTCAGCAATAATCTGCAAAGGGTCTTCTTTAAAATGATACCAAACTTAAGTCTGTGCTCCAAAGCGTCAAATTTTTATGACAGTTTTTTGACATGGACATTTTTGTCCTCTTTTTACCTATGTGTAACTTTTTTAAATTGATGCGCAAGGGTCAAATACATCGGTATGGTGGTATATTAAAAATGAACATCATAACAAAAAAATACACTGGTTTTCAGTATGAATCGGTATACCGCCCAGCACCAGTGGCAGCCCTGAGTGAGCATTTGCTTCAGTGAGCTGCATTGTCTCACCTGTGGTTGTTACTGAAGCTCATTTAATCATTTGCATGTAGAATTGCAGCAGTGAAACTTGCAGTGTAGGCCTAAGTCAGTCTAAATTCGTCACGAAATTAATAGCGTATCCACTGCCTACATGCTGTCAAAGGTCAGGAACGTGGTGCCGATGAAAGCAGCTTATGTGTCGACTAACTTCAGTAGTGTTTAATGAGCCCGTGTTCCCATCACAGCTGACACTGCTAAAATCACAGTAGTGTAAATGCGGCTCAACGTGGAAGCAGTGAATTGTGCATTTCCTTCACACAGGCTCTTAATGAGACTGAAGTTAAGTCGATGCCGATGTGTTGCGAGACCGTCCCGTCAGACCTTAGGAAAGCTGGATGCTCTCACTCTTGGATGAAACACGGGTGTTAATAATGCCGATGCTGTGTTTCACGGCTGGTTCAATCTGAACGAGTATGATGAATGAATGAATGAATGAATGAGGATGGACAATAATTAACAACAGTGCTTTTGACAACAAGGCTAAAATCACTCCCTTTTCATGACATTTACATGACATTCAGTGTTGATATTTATATCAGAAGGGTTTAAGTTTGATTCACATTTTATAATCATAGTAGTTAGAATAGCAAAATAAATAGGCTTATTATTCTTCTCTCTGGAATACATGATTGTAATTGGTTAATTGCAACATTCTAGTCAATTATTTAAGGTGCCGCTTTCTCTCTTGTCAGACTAATGCATGTTAATTCTAACATTATTCAGGTTTTTGGTGCCATATTGCATGTCAAAATCGTTATCTGAATAGAGAAATATGCCTTGAAGCACTCCCAATCTCCCATGTTATCTTTATGGTTTTATGGTTTCTTTTAAAGAAACTATATTTTATTCAGCAAGGACGCCTTAAATTGATTAAATCATCATATTAGAGTGATTTCTGTAGGATCATGTGACACTGAAGACTGGAGTAATGATGCTGAAAATTCAGCTACATCACAGGAATAAATTACATTTCATAATAAATTCAAAAAGAAAATGGTTATTTTAACTTGTAATAAAATTACACAATATTTTACTGTATTTTTGATCAAATAAATGCAGAGATTAAGTAGCTCTTTTCAAAAACATTTTAAAATCTTGCTGACCTCAAATTTTTAACGGTCGTGTTAAACTTTTGATTAACAAGAAATCAAAAACATAATCGAAAGAGAATTTTAATTGCAGATCATATTAGAAATAAACAATTTAAATTCAAATCTATAAGTCATGATATGTATTAATTTAATTCTTTAATTATAGTGTTAGTTTTAAAATGTGAATGCGTTGACAGCATTCGTACCAGAAGAGCTCTCAGTGCATGCGCCGTTATGTGTTGATGGCGACTACAAAAGAATCTTCTAGATTTGTCCCTTTATGAATAATCTGGCAACGCTTTTATGCCTTGTGAGATTCAATCAGTCCGCTCTCAAATAAAAGACCCGGTGCTTCCACGGGCACAGCAATTTCACCAATCTGGGCCGTGAGTCATGCACATCAATAGCACTTTACAGAAACAGCGTGCTGGATTCAGACCGCACTGCAGACACGTTCAGAAACAGCAGCTTATTGATTTACTTTTGCATACATTCATTAAAATGTATTTTTCCCTTGTATTCGAGAAGTGCAATATATATTAATGCAAGTGCACAGAGCAACACTGCAAAAAATGATTTTCCTACTTAGTGTTTTGGTCTCGTTTCTTGTCCAGAATATCAAAAAACTTCAATCAAGATGCATTTACTTAGGTAGTAAAACACCATACAATATTATGTCTTGTTTTCTGGGGGAATTAATCAAAATTAAGTTAGTTAATAGCATAAAACAAGCAAAATTATCTGCCAATGGAGTAAGAAAAATAATCTTGTTTCTGTTTGAATTAAGATTGTTTTTCTTACCCTAATTGGCAGATAATTTTGCTTGTTTTAAGCAAAAACTCACTTAATTTTGATTAATTTTACTCATCTTGAGTTAAGATTTTTTTTTTGATATTTGGACTGGAAACAAGACAAAAATACTAATAGAAAAGCATGTTTTCAGAGCACTCGTCACCCCTTTCCTGTAAGTTTTGCTCATGCAACCTTTCAGTGAACAGTTCTTATAATAACCATTTTTTATTGTGTGAAGAACATTTTAAAATTGCCTGATGGTAAGGTTTGATTGATTTTAAAGGTTCTTCAAATAGAGAACAACTAATGTTCTTCAAACCCCTACAACTAATGTGCTGGTACTTTTCTGAAACATGAGACCTGATCATGGATAAAACAGAGACCAGAAGATCATAGAGACTTGCATTTGCATTCACAATTATTCATTTAGAAGAGCTTTTATCCAAAGAGAGTAATAGAAATCAGGGCCTTTCTGACAACAAAACACCAGAGAAACCGCATAGTAATGTTGTTCCCAAGCATTTAGTTAAAACTAATATACATTCAAAACTATTATAAATTAATAATAATGTCTTAATTCAAATATTTGTTCAAATATTTAAAAAAAATTATAAAAATATCATGTCTAGCCATACATACTGTGTTAGTGATGCTTTTGAAGTGCAGATTGTCATTGCAACCTGCTGTAAAAGTGGATATTTGTCATTCTGTCACATGTATAGTTTGTGCTGTCTAGGCATTGGGTATGTGTAACCTTTTCATAAACCAATCGAACTGGAGGACACATCTCGATTCATGATCCCAGTCTGTTCTCTGTTGGTCATGTAGGGAACTGCAGACAGATATTGGAGTTTTTCCTGTTTTGCTACAGCACACACTACATGTATTTAATGCATATGTTTATTGTATGCTATTTTCCAGACTGTTTATGCAATACACCGAGCAAAAGTATATATATTTTTAGTATTTTGCTGAGGTATCAGCTGTTAACACAAGATGGCGTCAGAGACTTCATCCTGAAGGTTTTTGTCTTTGTTGGATTTTTTCATTCTGTCCATTGTTTTTCAAATGCGGTCTTTCCACGCTGCTCACTCGCACGCGATCGAATTAAAGTGGTCAGGCGTTCGGGCTGGATACTTGATCTTCTGGGATGGATTGGTTGCTATAGTAATGATGTAGGCGTCAGCACACTGCCGTGTGACTTCACCACAGCTGGGTGATGCAAGCTGGCGTTTTGGAAACGTGTCCTCTTGATACATGATGGCATCTAGCCGTGGTGAACCTACTGAACTCAGGAGACCACACCGACACTGAAGCTACGGTGATATTTTACTGCTTGCATCATTCGGTGTGTGTCGGATGAACACACACACAGGATCAAATATGAACACAACCCCTTCTCATTGGTTCGAAATAACAGTATTATTATATATACCACACCGACACTGAAGCTAGCTTGATATTTTGCTGCTTGCATCATTCGGTGTGTGACGGATGAACACACACACACACACACTCCCTCTCTTTCTCACACAGACAACACACATACACATACAAAAACAAACATGCACACTAGATTAGATATGAACTATTTATGTCCTGATTTATTACTAATTATTGCACTATTTTTATTTTTGCATCGTCTATTGTCGTTTTTATGACTATTATGTCATTTATTGACGATGCTACTTATAAACCATAGTTTCTAATGTATTTATTGGTTAATGTTATTATCTTGTGACCGATACATATATTCACACTGAAGACTGGAGTAATGATGCTGAAAATTCAGCTTTGATCACAGGAATAAATTACACTTTAACATATAACATATACATACAGTATATAACAATATATAATGTATAAAACAGCTATAGTAAATTGAATAGTAAATTGTATTTTTGAAACTATATCAATCAAATTAAATCCAGCCATAGTGAGCAGATGAGACTTCTGTTAAAAACATTGACAGACTGTATCACATTATTTGGCATTATTTTTTAAATACAATTATATATGTAATTTAATATTAATATATTTAGTTTTTTTTTACCTTTATCAAGAAGCAAGTATCCATCAAATTGTACTTCATTAGATTAATTTATCTGTCTTAATTAGCATCCTCACACACAGGATCAATCACAGACTCGTGGTGTTGTGCTTCATCTCTGTGCTGTGTTTGAGCTCATTAACTCAATCATTAGCACTGAATTTCTAGGCAATTCTAAAGTCGTTCTAGATTCAGTACAGTTCTCCTGCAATGCAAATCAGTTTATAACAAACTCCCTTGTTTGTTTTCCCTAAGCAAATGAATAGTGTTCAGGTTCCTTTGATCTGTGTGCTGATTATGTAGAAGTCGCAGTGTTTATGAGAGGCTTTCGTCAGGCTTCAATAAAGCGCTCCAGAATGTGCACAGTTGCTTTTTGTAAATGTTTTCTCTCCTACAATCTGTCGCACCAGTGGGAGTTGCTGCAACTCCTTCTCCTTCAGGCAGTTTTTTATACTGTATATCAATGTTCAGTAATCTACACCTCTTTTAAACTTTTTGGGGTTAAACATTTTCCAAAATAACTTTTTGAGCAAGTACCAGCCAGTGTAAAACTCTCTGCTTGCCGTAGCTCGATTCAAAAGGTAAGCTTGTAATAATGTTTTTAATTCCAATGATACTGGTGGATTTCCATGGGAGATTTGAGCATGTCTTTGGCGTCATTACGTCACATCTTACACACACATCTGCACACACACATCTGTACACATAAAGAAAGAGTCTCGGCTAGTATAAGCTATATTGCATGTGAGGATGTTGGAGGTTCACTTATCAATTTGATGGCGGATCCAGAAAGGTTCAAACGACGATCACCAGTGACGACAGATTCACCCGCTGTAAAATACACAAGACTTCGTTCGGACTTCGGAGCGGCTACAGAAAGAAAGTTACATAAATTACATGTAGTTGCGCAATGCTGACGTTGTTAAAGGTGCATTGCGCAACGTTTCATGTTAAAAATAGCCGTTTTCGAACCCATACATGCTTAAACAATCGCCTGATGGGCTGAATGAGCCCTTCTCTGATCACTGCGATCGCGTACAGTAAAATAAATAAGAGGGATTCGGGGCTCGAATCTGAGACTGGCCGTGACGTCATGCGCGTTCACGCTCACCTGGCTATGTGCCTATGTCTTGCAGGTTAGTGTATTCGCCGCCATTCTCCGTATCAGAGAAGACAACTCGAGCGACACAACTTTAGTCAACTTTCCACAAAAGTAGAAGATGGATTCAAAGGGGCTGTTTACACGCACTTTATGCATTTATTTATTTATTTTATTGCGCTATTCGATCGTGAAAGACCAGGTTGCCCTCCGAAACGCATTCGAGACGGATTTGAATCAGATCGCTCAAACCACTCAAGGACGTGGTCTGAGCCGCATTACAGACGAAACTGGACAAGTGTAAATGCATCGGGTTGTTGGAAACCAGGCTATAGGTCATGTTGTTTTAGTCATATATGACGATGCGCATCACCTCAGATGAGCAGCTGAGCGCCTATTCATAAAGCCAGCATGCCGCAATCTATCGCATATCAAAGTGAAAGTAAGTCGCGATGCACTGCCATCTTCATTAAAAGTACAGAAACGAAATGATCTTACCAGGCCTGTTTCTGCTCTCTCTTATTGCTGTCTTTGCTGATTTTGAAATTAGCAGATGATTAATTAAATGCAGCTCATATCTGTTGCTTATAGTGACGTGCACTTCATTAAATCTGTATATAGTGAGGGAATTGAAGATTAATATCTGTTTTGCTAAAACACATTTATGTGAGCTAGATGTAATGGAATCGTTTTGATAAATCAGATAGCTATCCGATCTGAGAAAACACATGAAGTGGCCAGGTGTAAACAGCCCCAAAGAGACCGGCTTGTAGTTCATTCCAAACCGCAACACAAACTCCACGTAAGACAAAGAAAATACAACTTCTGTCTGTCCAGTGCCAGTCGTCGGAATAAGACGAGAGTCAACATCGGGAAGCTTTCAACAAATGGAGAGATCTCCTGGTCGGCTCTAGGCCTCAAACGGGTCCTATACAAAGTAATAACTTGTATTGTTCATGAACGTGTTTCCATAATAATACAATCATAAGTGGATACAGTAAGCACATAAAACAGTTCAACATGGAGATAGATGAAACAAAACCGAGTTTCTACTAACGTTACCCCGTTTTCCCCTCACACACACACATAAGTGTGTAATTTACTCAAATGCCTTTTCTTTCATATATTTTAAATGACTTGCAGATTTATAACTTTATTACGTCATTATGACTGTAACAAAAGATGTGTGCGGCACAGTGTGCGGCTGATGCTCCTTTGGTTATGAACACTGAACAGCTCGTGCAAATGTGTGTGCCGTGTATGTGTGTGTTCCATGAGCGCGCACGCAGTTTCGCTTGTCGCCAGAGGGGCGTAGTTCTGCAAAAACTCAGACACCTGCTTTTGCACCTTTAACATGAACAATTTAGTAAAGTATATTTTATACAATGAGCGATCGTTAGATTTAATCAGTGCGATTTACTGCAATGCTTTTTTCCCCTTAGTTGTTCAGAACAAGTTTATTTTAGTTTAGTTTATTTATTCATAAAGCACATTTAAACACGGCCCCTGGCCGAACCAAAAGTGCTGTACACATGGAGGTAAATACTGTTTAGCTAATTTACATCAGTTCAGAAACAGAATAGCCTACTCATTCCAGACTAAAAGCGACAGAAAATAAATAAGTTTTAAGACAAGACTTGAACTCAGACAGAGAGGAAGTAGTTCTAATATAAAGTGGGAGCTTGTTCCAAAGTGTGGGACCAGCCACTTCAAAGGCACGGTCTCCCCTAGATTTTAGCCTTGTTTTTGGTATCCGAAGAAGAAGTTTAGTCTCTGATCTAAGACGTCTCGTGGAGGAGTGGTAATGAAGTAAATCAGATAAATATGCAGGTGCTAAAAGATTTAAGGATTTATACACCAGGATTAAAATTTTATACTCAATTTTAAAATTTATCGTAACCAATGAAGTGACTGTAGCAGGGGGGTGACATGATCAAATTTCTTTTGCCCATAAGGAATCTCGCCAGCATTTTGAACAGTCTGAAGGCGGGCCGTTTGGGACTTTGATGCGCCGAAATACAGAAGGTTGCAATAGTCCAGGCGCGAATTGATAAGAGCATTGATAGCCAGCTTCAGCGATCGTTTAGGAGATATGATTTAATTTTCGCTAAAGAACGAAAAGTGGCGAAAACAAAAGTGGATGTTTCTTACTTGTTCAGACATTTTCCGGTAAAATTGTTATGTTGGTCATACTTCCAAAAAGAGTAATCTGTGATTGTGAAGGCCAGTATCCACACTGGCGGCGACTGACAGACACACACACTGTCCTCAAACACTGTGTTCATTCGCGCTGTGCCGTGTCAAGGCACAACTCACGTAAAGTTGATAATTACGCGAATGCGAATAAACTGTGATGTTGTGAGAAATGTTAAGGTGTCTGAATACATTTTGTTTTGACTGTACGTCTCTTTCACATACAGTATGCAACCTAATTATAAAATATCAAAGGCTCAATTCTACAGAATAATGACTTGCATTCCAGTCTGTACTTCACATAAAGCCATCGTATAACTTTCAAAGAGTTATATAGCCTTCTTTTATGGCTTTATAGCTTTTTTTCCATTTTTGGAGTTGTTACTTTTTAGTGTGAGCCTTTAGAACTGAGTTCATGACTTTCCAGAACTAGTCAAGCCTATCTAACATTTGTCGACACACAGCTGTGTCTATTGGCATGAACGATGGCTATGTCATCACTACGCGTCAGAGTGACCTTGATATCAGACATGCCACACGTAATGAGACTAATCTCATTCATTAAGACCTGGAGCTCATGCTGGGGCTCCTTTACTTGATTAATCATGTTTGACCTCTAGATTGATCTTCACTAGATTAACACTGCGCTTAAAGACATCAGTCATTCAGTTCATCGCTTTATAGTAGAGGTTTGCTCATGGTGCTATCATGCTAATCTATACTGATGAATATTGTATAATTTACAGTATTCTACTGTATGTATACATCGTTTTGTAAATATTGTGAGTTTCTTTCACAATTAAAGTATTAACCTATATATATATATATATATATATATATACATATTGTTATTATTAAGAAATAATATTAATATATAATATATATTAATATGGTAATATATATAATATTAATTAATTATAATATAATTATAATATTAATATATATGTAATATTAATATGGTAACAAGTGAATGTACGAATATTAGGCAATTACAGTAAACAATTAGTCCACCAAGTAATGTATTTCATGCTTAATTTTAATGGTTTGTAAGAATTTCCTACAGCAATTACATTCTCTGCTAATGTGTGTATATATATCGTCTGTTTTTACATCAGCACACATGTACATATCATATGTTTGCTTTTAATATAAACATATTTTAAATATGAACTGATTATGCCAATCATCAGATCTCATTGTTTATCTTCCATCCTTCATTTATAAGCTCAATGATAACACCAATGCACACGCCACATTATCTATGATGCCTTTCTCTTGAGGTGCACATAATTAAACAAAGTATTCCTCACATAAAGACTCATTCTATTAATTTTCTAGACGATTGCCCGATCGCCCCGTTTGTCCTGTCTATGGTTCAGCTCCTCTGATGTATTGACAAACGCTGCTGCTGGGAGAGAGCCGGTTTATTCAATAACCAGCATAATGTGTTCTCAGTGTTGTGTTGGTACACAGACGGGTGAATCTCCTCCTCTCCGTGTGCACACAGCCCTCTCCCCTCCCTCGCAAACACATGGAGATCGAGCACACGCTCTTTTCCCAGTCTCTCTGACCGTGCCGGAGCACAGGCTGCGTTTAGTCTGTGTTGGGGACACCAAGAGACTCTAACGAATTGCGTTTCACTTCCATGGAGGAATGACTTGAGTCCTGTTGCCACTTTCTCAGTCGCAACTTTTTTTTTAAACCGGATTCAAAGCGGAAGAAAGAAAGTGACATTTTGGTTTCCTCCGGAATGGCTCACAGCCAGGACACGCTGACGGTCCCGCCGAAACCGCTCCACGACGGGGACCATGTGGGTTTGAACGAGGACTGGTGCGGATCCTGAGAGAGAACCTGCTACAACAGGAGCGTCCTCGTCTCCCCGGGACCGCAGATCCATGTCCCCTCGCTTGTCTCCGATCACCCTGTCCGCGCAACTCTCCCAGGCTGCTTCGTCGCATGCTGCTTAATAACAACACACACAAGCAGCGGCGCTTCACGGTGGCGCACACCTGGTAAGGGTCCGGAGACTGTGCTTTCTCTTATGTGCTTGCGACTCACACTCTCACATGTATGTTTGGAAAACTCAGTATTTCTTAGTATGAATCACGGAGGCTGATGCATTTGTTGGCAGCGTCATTGCCATAGTTACTCATATCCTTCATCTCTCATACTGGTTTCTGCACACAGCGTTGAGAGTCAATAAGTGAATATTGATTCAGTGGACGTTATTAAATGCGAATGACTGATGGGTTAAAGGTAGGGCTGTCAGTTTAACGCGTTATTAACGGCGTTAACGCAAACCCATTTTAACGGCGTTAATTTTTTTATCAGCGCGATTAACGGTCTTTTTGTCCTAGCAAACTTTGTAGTTTTTTCACATGCTTTTGCAACAGGACGGCATGCATCCTGATCCATTTCAGCGTCTCGCGCTCGTCATCCACTCAAAGCCGGCTCGCGAGCCCAAACGAGTGTGTGCGTCGTGCCTGTTGTTTTGTTTCCGGTCTAGCTAGATCCGCTGCGCTTTGGTCGAAGAAGCAACGGAACGTCCTCGCACGGCGCAAGCCATTGAAATGAATGGTTTTCAGAGCGCAGCGCGAGGACGTTTTGTGCCGCACACACTCGTTTCAGCTTGCGAGCCGGCCAAATAGTAACGTTACGTTTTGAGTCGATGACGAGCGCGAGACGCCGAAATGGATGCCCTGAGATTCTGAATGGAAAGTTTACTTTTAAAAAGTGGCCAAATTGTCCCATTAACAAGACCAAAGCGATCTGTGTGTTTTGTCGTTGTGAACTGAGCTATCATCATCGCAGCATGTCCAGTCTGAAACACACTTGATGATGGCCAAGCACACACACACAGATGATGCGAAATCTCCACCCCTCGTCAATATCAGGACCTCGTCAGTATTTCTTTCACCCTTTTATTGATAGACAGTGTTACATTGTGTGAGAGATTATTTTATATGTTAGTGTGAAATTCAACACTATTCCAATGTTATTTTCAATAATAATAATAAAAAACATTTGCACTAAACAAGCCAATCCACTTTTCCATGTTGATAAGAGCTTTAAAATGAGAAAAAATAATGTAACAAAAAGAAATCAAAAGACATTTAGAATAGATAAAAATGTGCGATTAATCGTGAGTTAACTATGACATTAATGCGATTAATCGCGATTAAATATTTTAATCGTTTGACAGCACTAGTTAAAGGATAAGTTCACTTCAGAATTAAAATTTCCCAATAATCAGACTGATCTCATAAAATTGCGTATGTACGACATGCCATTTTTGGCGTGCGTATCAACACGCATAATCGCTTTTCAGCGTGTCTATGAACGCCGTTGACTTAACGTTATTACTGTAAATATAAATATATGACTTACCCCAACCTCGTCCCTAAACCTACCCGTCACTGGGGTTAAACGATTTATGAGTCTTCCCCTACCATCCTAGGAAAAAAAAAGATCGCTCCCCAGATGTAGATGTACATTTTGCTTCGTTCCGTGCGGACATTTAAAGGCATGTACATACACGCGAATCAGCTTCGGACGTTAATGGCGTAGACATACACGCATACACGCGGATAGCTTAAAATGCGTATAGATAACATGCCACTTGACTTGAAAGTGGCGTGTATGTTTACGCAAAAGTCATGATGTCATGTTGCAATAATTTACTCACCCCCCACGTCATCGAAGACGTCCATGTCTTTCTTTTCATAAGTCGAAATGAAGTTAAGGTTTTTGAGGAAAATATTCCAGGATTTTTCTCTGTATAGTGACTTCAATGATTCAACGGGTTGAAGGTCCAAATGTGAGTTTCAGTGCAGCTTCAAAGTCTCGACACGATCCCAGCCGAGGAATAAGAGTCTAATCTAGACAAACCATCGGACATTTTATAAAAAAAAAAATCATCTGTATAATTTTTAACCACAAATGGTCATCTTGGACTACCTGCGATGCGCCACACATTAGGTAATCATGTTGGAAAAGTCACGTGTGACGTAGGCGGAAAATGTAGGGGCAAAAAAACTTCTCCTCCAACTTCAAAATTGTCCGACATCGTTATTTAACTTTTTTTTTAATGACGTTTGACTTAGTCTTTACATGTTCGCTTTGTAAACACTGGGTCTGTATTTCTGCCTATGTCACGCTTGACATTTCAACGTGATTGTGTAATGTGTGGCACATCGCAGAGCTTGCGCAAGTGCATTTGTGGTTAAAAAGTATATAAATATTTTTTTATTAAATTGTTTTGGAAAATGACAGATGGTTTGTCTTGATAAGACTCTAATTCCTGGCTGGGATAGTGTTCGAGACTTTGAAGCTGCATTAAAACTCACATTTGGACCTTCAACCCGTCAGACCCATTGAAGTCACTATATGGAGAAACACCCTGGAATGTTTTCCTACAAAACCTTAATGAAATAATCAGAAGATTTTATTTCCGAAGTGAACTAATCCTTCAACTTTCTCCACAAACTGGGCATTTTATGCTAGCGAGCCATACGTTTATGATTACTTTTTGTAGTTCAGGATCTCTTTGTTGTATTTACCTAGTTTTAACCTAATCCATTAGTCCTAGTTATCCATTTACCTAGTTTAATCCTAATTGATGGAGTTTGTAGTGTTTAATATTCCAGGATGACAAAGCCAAGATTCATCAGGCTCAGATTGTGAAATAATGGTTGTGAGGAGCACAGAGAATCATTTTCACACATGAAGTCTAGACCTTAAATTCATTGAAAGTGTTTGCAATGTGTTGTGACGTGTATTGTATTGGGAGGTAGTTGTAGTTGTACCCACCCGTGATCTTACACTAGAGGATTGTTAGCTTCAGGGCTTTTTGACACAAACACTTTTTTGATGATCCTATTAGCAGGGTTTTTCCTGGGTCAAAAAGGGTCTTCGGTACAAATACTGTATCCATGTGAACTGTGAGCAGAGTACTGACAACAAATCCAAAATAGATGCAAAGAAACAGTTTGTAATATTATTATCCTATTTATTCATTAAATAAAACAGATCAAATAAAAAGTGCTTAGAACTATTTTATATTTCTGTAAAAAGTTGCTGAGTGAATGATTTTAAAAGTTAGGAATAGAATGAACAACAAAGTAACATTACACATTACAGAACAAGTGGCAAGTCTATTATTTTGCCTTTCCACTCCAAAACCTAATGCACATGTCATTTGACATTCAGTTTTTTTCCCATCCATATGATTAAAATCATGCATTTTAATACGGTTTTCAATCCAGAAACTTTACAATGTGTAGTTAGCAGCATGACACATATGTTATATGCAGAAAGCGAGCAAAGATTGCTACTATTATAATCACTTAAGCTGTCAATTACCACATGAGGAACACAACGCTGCAATTCATGAAAAACTCCCATTATAATCAGTGAAGCTGTCTACACTGTGCAATGAATCTCTTATTGACCTCATGTTTATACTTTGTTGGTTATAATGAAAGGATTCACGAGTGTGCACAAAGACTGTGGTGTTAACAGATCTTAACCACATCTGATTGGCTATTGAGATATGTCTGTGATTGGCTAAAAAGCTTAACTCAGCAAAAGCACGTTGTAAATAGAAACATTTGATGATCTTCACACAAGCACTCACTGGAGCCGGTTATCAGCGGGTACCGTTACACTGGAAGAAGATATCGTCACATTAAATATTCATATTTAATATTCAACATTATTATTGATCTGACTGTACTGACGCCGTTGTATGAGGACTGAACTGAGCTGGACGATGACATAATTTCTTGCAGAGCGGCTTTATCGATGAAATGAACTAATTGAATTATTGATGATCTTTAAAACAGATATGAATCCACAGCTGAAATGCATAATCACAGTAAAGTTTATTTTGAAACAATCTGTGTTGTATAAAGCGCTATATAAATAAAGGTGACTTTACTTGATTATTAAATGATCAAATAAATCTTAGGCGGGAATATTTTCAATGCATTTATTAGTCTCTTAGTTTCATTCTCTTTTACTCTCTCGCCACATTTAACTCAACAGAGAGCAGGAAGAGATCATCCTGTACTATGAGTTTTGATTCTGATGTTTCTGTATTCCAGTTCAAACCTAATTCATATGCATTTAGCTTCCTTTTGTTTCCAGCTCGTTGACTCTCAGATGAAGTCGTGTGTGAGCCGTTTATCATAAATGGTGTTCTCGGCTTTAATTGCATAACAGACACCTTTGATTGACAGATGTGGTCCTGGAGAGGCTTTCTGTGTCTCACCTGCTCAAGTCAATGAGGTGGCGTTAAATGCAAGTAATGCAATATGCAAACTCACAAGAATGCAGTGCAAGAGTTGATTATTATGCAGGGTCTTAAAAAGTCTTAAAAAGTCTAAAATTCTGAACTTTAAATTTAAGGCCTTAAAAAGTCTTAAAACGGCCAGATTTTCATCTGAGGTCTTAAATTTGATTTAGTCAGGTCTTAAAAAAGATTTTACGTTCATTTGCCAAAACTCTGGCCGCAGAAAGTTATTACAAAGTAGCAAAAAAGTATTGAGTCGTAGCCTACAAAGCGGAGCTCTAGAGCAGGGGTTCAAACCGGTTCAAACACCGCCGCTAGCATGCTAGCATTAGCTCATGGCTTAGATACGAGGTAGCTCGCAAAGAGGCCAATAGCCTCTATGCACGAACCCTGATGACGTGTGTCTGAAAGAATCTCAGTCAGCGTCTCTACTTCCGGAAGCGCGTTCTGCAGGCCAAGTTTATAGGCAAAACTTTAATAAAATCCGTTTTCTCAGAAACAGAGACAACGATTTTAGGAACGCTGATCGCTAAGTCGCCAGTGCATGGTTGCTTAGCAACGACAGACGCAAAAGGAAAACTTAAATAACCTGTTGCAAGACACTCCTTTAAAATCTGGCCATCATTTTTAATGGTATTTTAATGTTTATGTAAACAAGAACTGAATATTAATGCTAATTTTATTTGCTGGGTTTAGACATACATTTCACAATTGATTTCAGAATAATCATGAAATGAAATGTTCATGCCATTTCATCTCTAGGTATGATCAACTAAAATCAACTATAATTGTGTTTTACAGTATAAAATGCAAAGTACAAATTTCTATACTTTCTGTAAATGTTATTTTCTCTGACGCTCTTTCACACACAAACAAACACATAAAATATTTTTTTCAGAATATATATATATATATATATATATATATATATTATTTATTTTATTTTGGTAATGCGTCGTGTAGGTCTTAAATTTCAATGTTTATGGTCTTAAAATGTCTTAAAAAGGTTTGTCTTACTGAAACCTGCAGAAACCCTGTTATGGTATTTGTTTTTTACGTTTGTGTCTGATAATACAATAATCTCAACAATAATCTCATTAAAGGGGTCATCGGATGCCCATTTTCCACAAGTTGGTTTGATTCTTTAGGGTCTTCATGTAAAGTTTGTAACATGCTTTGGTTAAAATTCCTCAATAGTTGTGTAAAACAACACCCTTTGACCTCCTCAAAAACAGCTCTGTTCACAGCCACCCGCATCTGTAGCCTGGTCCCACCACACTCTCGTACATTTCATTTGTACATTTGTACAAGAGTTTGGCAACGCTCCATTGACGAGTGTTAACGTCCTTGTAGGGGGGTACTCTGTTAAAGTCTAAAACTATTGGATCTGCCCAGAGTCACTCTGGATCTGACGTATGACGACTAAAACTAGCGCAGGACATCAACGCCATCGTTCTCAGCCACTCCCTCTGTTCGCTGATTGGCCCGTAAAAGAATTTACCATATAAAACCAAAAATACAGCACAAACCCAGACGTAGTACTGAAGGAAAATGAAAATTGAGCGGAAGTACGTAGGAGGGCGGAGCCAGGCTACCGTTTCGGTGCATGTCTCTTTAAATGATAATAAGCGACTGCTCAACCCCCACCCCAAATCATATGACATCACTGTGACATCACTGTCAATATGACATCATATTGCTCAGAAAATCCAAACGACCTGATTATTGAGAGTGTTTAGACTTTCTGAGGACAAAAAAAAAACGATTATAGATTTTTAAGAGAATTGATTTTTGTTTCATTGTATGGTGGTTGTGTCCACACACTGCAAAGACATTTATATGCAAACGTGAATTTTGCATCCGATGACCCCTTTAAGACGGGCTTTAAACTTCCCTCTTGTACAGAATGAAAAGCAACCCTGTTCTAACATCTGTTTGAGCGGCAGATCACAGACTCGTACTCACTGCAGGCCTTTGAAACGGTCACGCGTCTTCGATACTGTGTGCGATAGCGTTTGATGTTTTAACTCTGCCTTTAAAGGACCCGAGTTGTGTCGGTTTCTCTTTTGCTGTAATTTGCAGCATGTATTTGTGCTCCTGTAGTTTATTACATCTTTAACTCTCAGGACATTGATGTTTCTGGCGAAGACTTCCCTTGTACAAACCTGAACCTTCTTATCTTTGATATTAAATTTACTTCAGTATTTCATGTCAGAAGGCTTGGTCTCAGACTATGTCTGACTTTGAGAGTGAATGGATAACAAATTTGCATCCACTGTGGGTCAAAAGTTTGTGGTTCGTAAATAAGTGTCTTATGCTCATCAAGGCTGCATTAATTTGATAAGAAATTCAGTAAAAACAATAAATCTGAGAAATATTATTGTTATTTAAAATACGTGCTTTCTATTGGAATACATTGTAAAGTGTAATTTATTCCTGTGATCAAAGCTGTATTTTCAGCATCATTACTCATTTCAGTGTCACATGATCCTTCAGAAATCACTCTAATATGATGATTTGATGCTCAAGAAATTATGATTAAATTATATGATTATGATAAATGATCATTCTGATTATGATCAGTGTTGAAAACAGCTGCTTCATATTTTTTGTGGAAACCGATGATTAATTTTATTCAGGATTCTTTGATAAATAGCAAATCTTTTGTAACATTATAAAGGTCTTTACTGTCACTTTTGACAAGTTTTATGCATCCATGCTAAACAAAAGTATTAATTTAAAAAATCTTACTGACTCCACACTTTCTCATTCTGTGGTAACTAACATCAGAAAGCAGAAGTTAATGTCAGCATGGCCGAGCAAACAGGGAATATCACTCACACACACACGGTACACAAACACACAGACACACTCCCATTTTTTTACAAGCACCAACTGATATAATCCTGGCTATGACCGCTCATAAAACCCTCAGCTCAAAGCTCATGTTCTCTCTCCAGTAGGCTTCACTGGTGCTCAGTGTTATGTTGTGTGTTTCTCACGAATTAGAGCACCAGTAAAGACCACATAAAGCACATTTGGTTGGATCTCCAGGATGACTGCACGTCTGGCTTGAGAAGACGCCACACATGGCATGTAGTCATTGCACGAGACATCTGTCTCCTGGCGCATTCGACTTTGACTTTCACATGAAAACACATTTTAAAGCACTTTTAAAGGCTGATTGTGAGAATTAGTAACACGAATCGTCTGCGTTTAATTCAGAGAGCCAAATGTTGACACAAATCTAGCTGGCATTGTAAGAGACTAGAAGAATTAGTCAGGCTTTTGTTTGTCTGTTCTGTGTGACACATTATAGAGATGTTTAATTAGTGCTAGTCAACATCTCTAATGCTTCTGTGACACAAGAAGCCCAGATCACTGCATGTGTGTGTGTTGTTGATAGGGCTGGGTATTGACACAAATTTCACAATTCGAATTCAATTTCGATTCAGCAAGCTTGCAATTCAATTCCGATTCGATTCAATATTGATTTTTTTGGATATCAGTTACAATAAATGGCTAATTTTATCTAGGAAATCAAATCTCTTAACTAATGCTGTAAACTGATACTTCATTAGCCTAATATGAAGGTATTAATAACTGTTTTGTAGCTCTACAAACACTTTAATTACACTTTTATTTATTTTTATAATAAAAAGATTATATGAAATATAAACATTTAAATAGTGGCTTTCATAAAAACTTTCCCGATTTATTCAAATATGCATTAAAAATTAAAGAACATTAAGATTATAGTGCATATGTAATATGGTGTATATATTTAGCAAAATGCTCCTCTCTAGAGTTATTATTATTTTTGGTTACTAACGTTTATGTGGGTTTTCTGAGGTAAATATGACGATACACAACATTGATTACAAGCTGTTTAACTGACGTCTTTCCACGGTTGAAACTCTGATTGAGCAAATCAATGTGACATGATACGGATTTCGATAAGTTGTGCTCTATCTTTTAACACACTTTCAGACGCTCATTTCATGTTTATTTTGCGCTGTAACTGGTATTATTAAGCCGGAAGAGAGATCAACGCTGCTGCTTGTCTTGAGCTGAGCCAGAGCGATCTCACGCCACAGCGCCAAAACGATATTTATGTGTTTGAATTTCTAAAGAAATTGGACATAATTTGAAAATTGAGAGTTTTGTATTATATCAATAGTAACAAAGGTCAAAGATTATTGCATTTTTTTTGGATGCGCGCAGTCGCGATACATTGTTTCATTCATTCAAATGAAACAGGATGACTAATCCGATTCTTGAGATTTAAGTTCGTAAAAATGAGAATCGATTAGTCTCGAGAAGTCTATATTTATTACCCAGCCCTAGTTGTTGATGGTCTTTTAGTGCGCACACTTGTGTGACATGTTCTGGCTAGTGATGTCCGGTTCGTGACTTGAATCGTTCTTTTGAACTGGTTCTTTTTAGTGAACTGGTTGAAACCAGTACATGCTTTGGAATATAGATGTAAGATTGGTCTCGTTTTAAAGAAGACATTTGGCAGATTTTTGTAGAAGGGAAATAAATTAAGAATGTGAAACAGAAAAAAAGTTATAGAAGTTTGAGTTTATGAAAATGTACAATTTAAAATATTTTTTTATTATTCATATTTTATATAAAATATATTTTCAAAACCTGGGCGACTCTAAAACTGCAAAAAAATCAAAGCCAAAATTCTGAATAAGTTGTGTTTCAAATTTTAGGTTGATATCTCAAAAAATGAGCTTTCAGTGAGATTTTGTTTGGGCGCAGTACCAAACTTTTTCACTAGATGACAACCAGACTCCATTACTGCCCATATAAGGGCGCCTACATTTCCATATGAAATAATAATTATTATAATTATAAAATAATTGAATGGAGGCTATCTTTTGAACTCTTGGCATGAAAACAAACAGGTTTCTACCCTTCTTTCATGATTTTTCATGTTCATCACAATTTCAAAATAAAGGTCTAAACACTAGAGTATGAAAGCCTTAGAGTATGAAAATATTATTGTTGCAAATTGATAAATTACGGCTGCTCTGTGATATATTTTGAAAATCAATCACCAAATATGAAAACTAGAGATTCTAAGCTTTCAAATGATATATAGTTTGTCAAGATTAGTTTAGGTTTATTATAGGATAATACTGTTTTAAAAATGTAATGGATTTGGGCCCACCGGTGGGCCTGTGACACTTAAGGGGTTTTAAAGCACTGTTTCACCAATTTGCGACAACATGGTTTCGGGAAACAGTCGTGACTACTGTAGCTAGTTGACTTCTTCAGTGATGCATTGGACTGTCGTAGTGAAGCATCAGAGTTACGTTGTTGTACGGGAAACACACCCCTGACTTGTTGCAGACACTCACATTTTCCAACCTCTTGATGATCATCTTCAGTATTGTAGGTATTTCTCAAAAACTCAATAGGCTACCTCTGTATTTTTTAGCTGTTATCTTCGAATGCTAAATGTTTTTTCGGAGTACTTAGAAGAATTTTGCCTGACAGATGATATAATAATAAAAAAAGCCCACTGAGTTAAACTAACATTCAAAAGTTTGGGGTTGGTAAGATTTTGCAATGTTTTTGAAAGAAGTGATCTTCTTTAAAAAAATTCTGATTTTTTTAATCAAAAATACAGTAAAAACAGTAATATATTGAAATATTATTATAATTTAGAACCACTGTAGTCTATGTGCATATATGTTAAAGTGTAATTTATCCCTGTGATCAAAGCATCATTTCTCCAGTCTTCAGAGTCACATGATCCTTTAGAAATCACTCTAATATGATGATCTAATGATCAAGAAACATTAATGATTATTATCAGTATTGAAAACAGTTTTTTGTGAAAAGTCTATATTGACACAATTGAATGTGTTGTTCTTATTAAATTGTTGTTGTTTTTAACGCATCTCACGGTCCGTCAGTTTGTAGAGAAACACTTCTCTGGGTAGGTATAATGTTCAAGTGAGGTCTATTTCAGTTTAACATGTGTCCCTGTTTGATTTGTTCTGCGATTGCCAATAAATCATGTTGACAGCTTTCCCACACACACACCGATGGACGCTGCCTGTTGCACAGGCTGGATATTCACTGTGCGTTTTCGTGTATATTGAGATTGACGGAGCGATCTGGGATGTTCTCTATGGCTTTTCCTCTTACTTTTCATAGAAAAGAGGATAATAAAAAGATCTGATTGATCGAGTGGAGAAAGAGAGAATCGTAACTATGTTCCAATATAATGTTCCTCGATTCATTTTCTAATATTAAAGGAAATATGGTAACACTTTACAATAAGGTTAATTTATTAAACATTAGTTAATGTTTTAACTAACATGAACTAACCATGAGCAATACATTTGTTACTGTTTTTGTTCATCTTTGTTAATGTTAGTTAATACAAATCCAGCTGTTTATTGTTTGTTCATGTTAGTTCACAGTGCATTAACTAATGTTAACAAGATTTTAATAAAGTATTAGTAAATGTTGAAATTAACATTAAAAAAGATTAACAAATGCTGTTAATGTTAATAATGTTATTAATAATGTTAACTAATGTAGTAACAAATGAACCTTATTGTAAAGTGTTACAAATATTCTGGGTTAGTAAATCTTAAGCTCTATCCACAAAATCTTTCGCATGTTTATCACGGATCATAATTTCAACCTTAAGTTTGTAGATTAACAAAAGTAAAATAAATTGTACATTTTTTAAAATGCATTTACAAGTGAATACTCGAAAAATTTGAATATGGTGCAAAAGTTCATTTATTTCAGTAATTCAGCTTAAAAGGTAACTAATATATAGACTCATTACATGCAAAGTGAGATATTTCAAGCCTTTATTTGTTATAATTTTGATGATTAAGACTCACAACTTATTAAAACACGGAATTCAAAATTAGAATATTGTGAAAAGCCATCAAAATTATAACAAATAAAGGCTTGAAATATCTCACTTTGCATGTAATCAGTCTAAGTAATATATCAGTTTCTCCTTTTCAAGTTGAATTACTGAAATAAATGAACGATATTCTTATTTTTCCAGTTTCACCTGTATAGTGAAATAAGTAGTAATTAAAAATTGCACTTTTTTTCTCTCACCATCCATGATAACTATTGTTGCATTTTTGTATTGCCAATATATTGACACGATATGTCTGTACACCCCTAACGCTGAGCCAATTGCTTCAGAAAGCAATGATTAATTGTCGTTTGATAAGCTCAAACAATCCAGTATGAATAATAAACACCCGTCGCTGAAACACGAGAAGATAATTCTCATATAAGAAGAGCGTTCAGAGCTCATGTTTCCGAGGCACGTGCTCGTCTCAATATTAAAAAGCACCAGGTCTCTAATGGGCAAGTGTTCAGTTCATTTGGCCTGAGTTAAGCTGCCACAAATGTGCTCAGGAGGCGGAGATATAAGAGCAGCTCGCAATCTTATCTCTCACACAGAGCCAGGAGAGCGAGCGTGATGGTCTCCTTTGAGCTATTACACTCAAACCTGCTTCATTTCAATATGAAAGTGGACAGCTGCATCCAGAGCGTATCCCAGCTCCCATTGCACCAGTGGTCTGAATGGAAACGGCTCCTTCAGAAAGCATCCCATCATTCATGTCTTCTCTCCGGCGCTTCGCTTGATAGTCCGCTTCATTAGCATTCCTCGCGTCAAGAGCGTGCAGGCTTTATTTGCTATTACTTCAGCTCCAATGTGCATCTTGAGATACGTCTCCACTGTTATTATTCAGAGCGTTTTATTTCTATATTTCGTGGATGACATCTTTGGCATTTATTTCCTAGGCAACTACGTTTTCCACAAAACCCTCGTGCTCTTTAGCCCAAGGTCCTTCTAGCCCGGCACACTCAGTGCACTTTAATGGCCGACTGGAAGTGCGTTCACGGATCGATCTGCCCGAGGTGATGTCATCAGAGCACTCTGCAAAAACACAGAACTGGAGAAATGAGGGAAAACTGGCCCGCAGCCATGATGTCAGAAGGACAATATTTACTGTCTGCTAAGTACTGTATGTGTGCGAGTCCGCCATGAAATTGATGATGATAGAAAGCTTTTGTGGTTTGTTTTGGTTGCCTTGAGCTAGATGTTTCTCAGCGATCAGAACCACCAGTGTTTCCGACACCCGTCTTCAGTTCCACCTAAATTGGTCCTGAATACATTTTAACCAAAACAATATATTTTTTGTAATATATTTTAATGTTTTCCATAGCTAGAAAAACATGGTTATACTTAACAATGAGGTTAATTAGTTAACAGCCTTAGTTAACTATGAATAAACAATACTTCTACAGCATTTATTAATCATATTCATTTCAACATTTACTAAAACATTTTAGTATTTTTTTTACATTAGTGTTAACCCTTTAGGTTTTTTCCTAAAACGTTCGACTTTTGACATCTTAATTTCAAAAGGCTATATCTTAAAAGTGATAAAAGATAGAGACTTTCTGTAAATTAGAGAAATATTAATTATAACCCAATGTTTATGTAGGGATTACATTTTCCCATCTAATTTGCATATTATGACGTCAGATGGTGGCGGCAATCATGGATTATAGAATTGTCATTAAAAGTCACATGTAACTGTCACCGTCCCGTATACGGGACGCCTAACTTTACTTCGATTTATTACTATTAAATCCTAATCTAATTATGACAAACTATATATCGTTGGAAAGGTCTAAGACTCCTAAATAGATATTTGACTGCTGTTTTTTGCTACAAATTATGAAGGAAGAGTAACCGATACATTTTTGACAAGAGTGCACCTCTAAAAAATCTGCCTTTGTCACAATTCTGACCTTTGTCACAAAAAGCCAATTGATCGACTTTTAATCATTGCAAATTCTGTTTTTATGCTAAAAGTTAATAATAAAACAAATAATCTAATATTTTTCAATAAAAAAAATTATAGTATAATATTATTCTCTAAAAATTATAATATGAATATATTATCATCTAGAATATAATATTATTTTTTATCGCCTTTTTTATTATATCACATGTTTTAGTAGTTATCATAAATTAGGGATCATTTGAAAGCATACGAACTCAGAATTCATCCTGTAAAAACCGTTTTGAAATTGGAAGTTGCGTTACCATAGAAACGGTATTTTTGTATTAGGCCCCTCCCTTTTGGGCATCATCTTTCATAATTTATTATCAAAACCTTTTCTAATCTTGACAAAACACATTTTGTCAGAAAGGTCTGAGTCTCAAGATTCCATATTTAGTGACAGAAGTGATATTTGGATAGAAATTTATTAATTTGTTATGGCAGAATGCATACAATTAAATTCAATGGAATTCAATGGCACCCGGTGGCTATTTTTGGTATAACGCCTAAACAAAATCTCATGGGAACTTCAAAATTTGTGATATCAACTTTAAATTTGGAACACAACTTGTTTAGATGTATAGCTTTCATTTTATAGTAATTTTATTGTAAAAAATATTTTGTAAAATATTTATTTTATATTAAAAAAATATATTAATAAATAATATTTGATTTACTGTAAATTATAACTTCCATAACTTTTTCATACTTTAATTTTTTGAAGTGCTTTCACTTCAGTAATAATCTGCTGATTGTTTTCTTTAAAACAAGACCAAACTTGTGTATATATTCCAAAGCATTCTTGAATTACAACCATTTAAGTTTGTATAGTGCATTTTAATGTCAATTATCAAAAAGGGGAGTGACAGATAAGGGGTTAAATGATAAAATGCAGCACTTCTTTACCCCAAAATGACATTTACACCTGGTCTTTTCATGATCAGATAGCTAACCGATCACAGAAAACACATGAAGGGTCAGGTGTAAACAGTCCCTAAATGTGTCAAACACTGTTTTAAATGTGTCTAAATCACCCCTATTCCCCACATTACTCCACTAATAGTGTCCTTAAAGCAGGGGATGAAAACGAGTGAGTGAATTCAGACGCTGAGTGCCGCTTTGCATAGTTTGTGCTTGCTGTTTAATAATCATTTGAAATGAACAATCTGTCAGCTCCAGTAGGAACGAAAAGGTTTATCTTCATCTTTGTGACGTAAACTATGTATAAACCTTAATTAAACAATTTAATAATCAATTAAAATGTAATTTATAGCCACTGTAGTTACATTGGACCAGCGGTTTGGAAAATTGATGGATGAGTGATTCAGTCGCGGGCACAGAAATTCATTTGAGGCGTGACTTTCACAGTGCATTGTGGGTATTCTCTAGTTTACATCAGATTTACACTCTGCATTGCATACTCAGACAACACTACAAATAGCTGTTCCCTAATAGTGCACTATTTAAGACTATGAGGAGTGATTTCAGACACAGCCCTGGTTCTTCAAAGCCCCCTATAGTCAATCATTTTATCTCTTAAAACTATTTTTGATCACCAAAAATTACATAATTGAATGTTTTTCCTTGAAAAATGTTCAATTCATGCCTTAAAATATTTTGAATGTAACTCGACACTCTTACCTCAGTTCTATGAATATGCAGATGAGCCCCGCCTCCACTCACTCACTCAGAGATCCACTGGTTGTCGATCACACGTTGATCTGATTGGTTACAAGGTTGTTTGTGACGTCAGAAACACCAGCGATTTCGAACCGTGATTTTGAGACTGTCTTTGGTTCACGGAAATGCTCAGGAATGGTGTCGACTTATGACCTTACACATGGTGTGTCTTAAAGCAGATTAAAAACACCACATAGACACATAAACAACATTAAAAGCTTGATTTTCACCACAGGGGGACTTTAATGAATCATTCAAAAATACTTACAAGTTGTACCTAAATCAACACCTGACTCACATACTGAACTTTTTTATTATTATTAATGAATGTGTCAAAATTAAGTAGACTTTGTGTAAATTAAATAAATGAATTCTACTTTAATAAAAAACATTAAATTGGAGTATGATTTTACAGTCAGCACACACTCTGTAATTGTGTATTTGTGTAGTGTAAACATGCAACAGAAAAGCCCGGCTTCATTCATGCTAAACCAAACATCACGAACGGGAAACACATTTCTGGCACACATGATAAACGGCTCTCAGTCAGAAGTAATTGGTTTTAATAGTGGAAAAATATCCACAGCATGTGTTTATCTTTCTGCGAGGGGTCGTTACCTAATCAGACCTGTTAAAACCTGCTGTCATTTAAAACCAGATGAGATCTTTCTCATTACTGATGTTTGCCAGGTCAAGCATCAGTATTAATAAACTGCTCATATGTGCGGTTAAGCATTTGAACAAACCCCTAAATTATTTTAGTCGGCTACATTTTGGCGTATAATTAATCTAATTTGAGAGGTGAAGCTGTTTTGAAAGAGGGATCTTTAATAATATGAATCAAACGCTTCAGATGTTTATTTCACTCTTTACACAGCAAACATTGGCTTTATTGGGTTATATGATGATGACACACAATCTTTTATCTGTTTGTTGTGGTAGTTGCATACTTGTGACCACTAGGGGGATGCAGTCTACAGCATGACCTGTTGACTGGCTTGGATTGAGTCTAAATCCTTATTATGGCTCATTCATTGCCATGTACCTTTGACTTGCTTTCAAACTAAACCATTTTCTATGTAAAGCATTTTCTATGTAATGATGACGTGACATGCACTAAATGTGCTCCTTAATTTCTCCTGTTCATTCTGTACCTTTAGAGAGCAGAATTATTAGGACATGAAAGTGAATTTGTATGCATCAGCTGAGGTGAAGTCGTGCGTAGGCTGTCTGTCGGGCTAAAGTGCTCCGTTAAAAGCAAATAGGAGGCCTAATTACAAAAGAAGCCCGAAATAAATGGGACAAAAGGAGGGACTGATGATTTTTTCACTCACTAATGTAAAAAAAAGTCTTGTCTAATGCTTCTCACAATGAGACCGTGACAATCAGCTGACACAGTTTCCTCAGTGTCAGCGTTTTTATGGTATAGGTCACTGTATTTGTGTTTCTTCGTTCGCGCTGATTTACGGCTTATTGCATGTTAGCTAAGAATGCAAACAGCGTCCGTTTGCCGTGAAATGTTGCGTTGCGTAAACACATAAAGCCGACGTGCACAAAATGTTGTTTGTCTAGATATCCCGGGTGTTTTCAGTGCTCAAACATTTAAGTGAATTGACAATATTTCAATTTTATTTCACTAGAAAGTGCAGTTATTTAATATTACATGAAATGTATATACAGTATTTGGCAGTAAAGCACTGAGTTTGAATTGGGATGCAGATGTAAATAACAGTAATCTGTAAGAACTGTAAATATTTATAGTTCTTACAGTGGGACTGAGTTAGGAATTTTTGATGTTTACTTAAAATTCACCATTGTTCTTTCATAAATCATACATTTGTAGATCATGTGCACCACAGGTCTGTCATATCGGCTACATAAAATTATAATTAGAACATCATAGATGTGTGATTTGGCCATGGCTTTTAATGGTGAGACTTTCGTTTTTTAAATCAGCCTCTCAAAAATTAAAGAAAAATTTGGATTTTTCTGAATTTGGATTCAAATGTGAATAATTATCAGTTATCGTATTGGCCAAATCGTTGCACCCCTTGTTATAATGCCTGGGAAGCACTTTGAGCTGCATTTCATGTGTGAAAAGTACTATACAAATAAATGTTCATTATTCTATGCTAACTATAAGTAAAACCTTGCACCTTGCAGGGCATTTGTCTTTTTTTTTTTTTGGTATAAATTTTTTTGTATAAACTAATGCTTGGCGGTATACCGGTTTCACACCGAAAACCAGTGTATATTTTTGTTATGATATTAATTAAAAAAAAAAAACACCATACCGAATGTAGGGCCCTATAAAATCCGTTTGATTTTATACTGCCATTTTATTTTTTCCCAAATTTCGTTTTTTCCATTTAAATTTTTGCAAATTCCTTTTTTTTCTTTTTAATTTTTGGGAATTAAATTTTTTTCCCTTTACTGTTATTTTTTTTAGTTGTAAAAAGAGTGTGCTTTTTATTCCGTGATCGCAGAAATTATAGGGCCCTACCGATGTATTTAATTACACATCGTTGGGAACGAACGTTCACGCTGCGCCGCCGACACTGTTTCAGACGGACCCTTTACAATGTTGCGCTTCTAAGGGTAAACCAAACAGCAGTGCTCTGGTTGATTGTATTACATACATGATTTATTTGATTTTTTTTTTTTTAATTATTATTATTAGTAGTTTTTGAGGTTTTTTTATTATTATTAGTAGTTTTTCAGTATTTTTTTTTAATTTGTTTATTTATTTATTTATTTTTTTCTCTTTTTGACTTGATATGTTGTAGGATATTATGCTATCTGTTGAACTCTGCTCCCTGCTGGCTAACGTTGCATAGTATGACCAGGTGTTTACTATTGAGATTAATCAACCGTTACTTAAAATGCACCTGTGACTTTGTTTGTTACACACACCCTGACGAAGGCATAAGCCGCAACGCGTAGGTGTCTCTGTCACCAATTTTATGAATTAAAGCCATGAACTATTAAAGTAACTAATTTTAACTTTTGTACTACAATTCGAGTGCCTTGGATTATTACTTTGATTTCAAGCAGTGCTCTGGTGTTACGGTACAGAGAAGATGGATGCTGCAGAAACTATGGCGTTATTCTCCTGTCAAATGTCAAGAGCGCACTATTGTAGCGCGAAAGTAAATTAATATAATGCACAAATGCAAATTTCTCAGCCCGCGAGTTGAATATCATGAATATCATATATAGGTCTATTTTCTCTGGGCTCGCTCAGAGATCTCGCACTTAAAACATGTTCAGTGCAATTGCAAATCTCTCCTCTTCCCCAGCTAACAATTTTACGTTACATAACGTTCCCATTAAGTTATAAAACCGTTATTTCTGAATGTTCTTGGGACATTCAAAACATCCAGTTTTTTTAGACATTGTATTAATGTTATTTCTTGGTAATAAGAACATTATTCTAAACATTATTAGAACGTTCAATTCTCCTGTTATATAAACGTTGTATTAACGTTCTTGCTTGGTTATAAGAATGTTATTAGAACGTTAAGAAATAACAATTTTAGGTTATACTGGGCGCTGTTCTATTCTACAATATTAACTAAGGACAGTAAAATAAACCATCCTAAGTCACTTTATCCCAAGTCAGTAATTCTTCTATCAACTAGTAGAACATGCTTTGAACACCTGATTATGCATGAAAAAAAAAGTGATACATTTTTTTGGTCAAACAGAAATTCAAAAAACTTCCATTACTCCATGACTAAATTAATTTAATAACATCCAATATGAAATACCACATTTCTGCCAAAATGTCAGGGTTAGTGTTGCTATAGTGAATCCATGGTAAATGTTGGTGATTTGTGGATTGTAAAGCCTTCTAACTGGATCGTTGTGGCAAACGGTTTCTCCACTTTTGTGATGTTTCGTTCTGCTTTTGGGGCATTGGCGTTTGATGTTTTACTTTAAATATTCAACTTTAAATATTCAAATTTACAACCATGTAGAAAACAGATTAATGATTATTTATGTGCTTATTTTGAGTCTATTATATTCAAATTGTTAATAATATCCATCACTGTCAATCAGCCCACATCTACTGCTAGCAGTTGTTTCCATTTTTTAATGTGTTGTGTCTGTATAATGTGACCGTTACACCATTGCACAAAACAAAGAGAGTCGTGTTCAGTATTTACTCTGTTACTATGCAGTTCACCATGTGAGTAAGCGAGTGTTTGTGATCACATATTTGGCACTGAGTAGGCATTTTTATATTGAATGTTGCCAAGAGACTCTTGTCGTGTTTGCAATTTGACAGACATTGTGTATTGATTTAATGCCTGTCCTTTCGTAAATATCATAAGATCATCCCTCTAGACAAGCAAACACTTGTGTACACATGGCGCTGTCTGCCAACAATCAAAAAAGTGTTAAAGCATTTGACATTTTCCGCATGGTTTGCTATAAACGCATCACAGCCTCAGACTCAAACTTTAACGGCGTCTTTGAACTCCAGATGTGTCTAAAACTAATTTGCTATTCGTCATATAACAGCTCTCATAACGAATGCCACAGCACCAGATTTGGTGTCTTTAAACGTGCTCTAACCAAAATCAAGTATTAAAAGAGTTACGCCTCATTTATGAGAACTGGGTGAGAGGTTTACTGTCACCGTGTGGTTAGCATGCTAAAATGGATTTCATATTCTGTGGCTTAGCTTTGATCTGAGCTGTGCGTGGCATCTGGCCCGACCCATCTGACACCGCTTCGGCTCTGTAAAGTTGTTTTATACACGTAGCGGCATGTTTTCTGACGCAGAGCGAGAGACCAGCATTCACCAAACCTCATTATAAAGCTTGAAATAACAGTCGAGGTTGGGCCTGGTGAATATCAACAAGAGCAATATTATGCATTAAAAATATGTTGGCAATTAGTTGTGGGCTCATAACTCTTTATGAGACACCTTAGAAAAGAATAGTGGAATTAAACAACACCCAAATTGGGACCTAGCTGACAATATCATTTTTCCACATTGGTTTGACATTTGTCAGTTGGATATTGCAAAAACAAAGTAAGAAACACATTAAACAACTGTTTCTTAAAGGGGTCATGAACTGCATTGGTTTATTGTTTTAAAATGTTTCCTGGGTTGCACTTATAGGACCCTATAATTTCCGCGATCACGGAATCGCGGACGGAATTGTGGAATTGGCAAATGAACGTGGAATCTAGTGATATGAATCTAGTGTTAACGTGGAATCTAGTGTTAACGCGGAATCTAGTGTTAACGTGAATCTAGTGTTAACGCGAATCTAGTGAAATGAATCTAGTGTTAACGTGGAATCTAGTGTTAACGTGGAATCTAGTGTTAACGTGGAATCTAGTGTTAACGAGGAATCTAGTGATATGAATCTAGTGTTGACGTGGAATCTAGTGTTAATGCGGAATCTAGTGTTACGCAGAATCTAGTGTTAACGTGGAATCTAGTGTTAACGCAGGAATCTAGTGTTAACGCGGAATCTAAGTGTTAACGTGGAATTTAGTGTTAACGCGGAATCTAGTGAAATGAATCTAGTGTTAACGTGGAATCTAGTGTTACGTGGAATCTAGTGTTAACGAGGAATCGTAGTGATATGAATCTAGTGTTAACGTGAAATCTAGTGTTAACGTGGAATCTAGTGTTAACGAGGAATCTAGTGATATGAATCTAGTGTTGACGTGGAATCTAGTGTTAATGCGGAATCTAGTGTTAACGCAGAATCTAGTGTTAACGAGGAATCTAGTGTTAACGCGGAATCTAGTGTTAACGTGGAATCTAGTGTTAACGAGGAATCTAGTTATATGAATCTAGTGTTAACGCTGGAATCTAGTGTTAACGCGGAATCTAGTGTTAATGCAGAATCTAGTGTTAACGCGGAATCTAGTGATATGAATCTAGTGTTAACGTGGATCTCAGTTATATGAATCTAGTGTTAACGCGGAATCTAAGTGTTAACGTGGAATCTAGTATTAACACGAAATCTAGTGTTACGTGGAATCTAGTGTTAACGTGGAATCTAGTGTTAACAAGGAATCTAGTGATATGAATCTCAGTGTTAACGTGGAATCTAGTGTTAACGCGGAATCTAGTGATCTGAATCTGAGTGTTAACGCATAAATCTAGTGTTAACACGGAATCTAGTGTTAACGAGGAATCTAGTGAAATGAATCTAGTGTTAACGTGGAATCTTGTGTTAACGTGGAATGTAGTGTTAACATTGTGGAATCTAGTGTAACGCGGAATCTAGTGTTAACGCGGAACTGTAGTGTTAACGCGGAATCGTAGTGTTAACAAGGAATCTAGTGATATGAATCTAGTTTTAACGTGGAATCTAGTGTTAACAAGGAATCTAGTGATCTGAATCTAGTGTTAACGTGGAATCTAGTGTTAACAAGGAATCTAGTGATACTGAATCTAGTGTTAACTTGGAATCTAGTGTTAACGCGGAATCTAGTGATATGAATCTAGTTTTAACGTGGAATCTAGTGTTAACGCGGAATCTAGTGTTAACGTGGAATCTAGTGTTAACGTGGAATGTAGTGTTAACGTGGAATCTAGTGTTAACAGGGAATCTAGTGTTAACGTGGAATATAGTGTTAACGTGGAATCTAGTGTTAACAAGGAATCTAGTGTTAACGTGGAATCTAGTGTTAACGTGGAATCTAGTGTTAACAAGGAATCTAGTGTTCACGCGGAATCTAGTGTTAACGCGGAATCTAGTGTTAACGTGGAATATCAGTGTTAACGTGGAATATCTAGTGTTAACGTGGAATCTAGTGTTAACGTGGAATCTAGTGATATGAATCTAGTGTTAACGCTGGGAATCTAGTGTTAACGCAGAATTTAGTGTTAACGCGGAATCTAGTGTTAACGTGGAATCTCAGTGTTAACGTGGTAATCTAGTGTTAACGTGGAATCTAGTGTTAACGTGGAATCTAGTGTTAACAAGGTGATATGAATCTAGTGATATGAATCTAGTGTTAACGCGGAATCTAGTGTTAACGCGGAATCTAGTGATATGAATCTAGTGTTAACATGGAATCTAGTGTTAACGCGGAATCTAGTGATATGAATCTAGTGTTAACGTGGAATCTAGTGTTAACGCGGAATCTAGTGATATGAATCTAGTGTTAACGCTGGAATCTAGTGATATGAATCTAGTGTTAACGTGGAATCTAGTGTTAACGCGGAATCTAGTGATATGAATCTAGTGTTAACATGGAATCTAGTGTTAACGCGGAATCTAGTGATATGAATCTAGTGTTAACATGGAATATTAGCGTTAACGCGGAATCTAGTGATATGAATCTAGTGTTAACAGTGGAATTGTAGTGTTAACGCGGAATCTAGTGATATGAATCTAGTGTTAACGTGGAATCGTAGTGTTAACGCGGAATCTAGTGATATGAATCTAGTGTTAACGCGGAATCTAGTGTTAGCGCGAATCTAAGTGTTAACGCAGAATCTTAGTGTTAACGCTGGAATCTAGTGTTAGCATAAAATTAGTGTTAACACAGAATCTAGAGTTAACGAGGAGATCTAGTGTTAACAGTGGAATCTGAGTGTTAACGCGAAATCTAGTGTTAACGCAAAATCTAGTGTTAACGCAGAATCTAGTGTTAACGCGGAATCTAGTGTTAACGCGAAATCTAGTGTTAACGCAAAATCTAGTGTTAACGCAGAATCTAGTGTTAACGCGGAATCTAGTGTTAACGCGAAATCTAGTGTTAACGCAGAATGTAGTGTTAACGTGGAATATAAGTGTTAACTCGGAATCTGGTGTAAACTAATTATTGAAAATATCGAGATATATTTTTGTCAATATTGCACACCCCTAAGGCCATCCTTAAAAATATTCTTGTTTGCCGTAACCCGATCCGACCCTGTCAATTTAGGGCCGACCCAATTATTATTTTTTTTTCCTTTTCAGTCCGAACCTGCCGGTTGTAACTTGCATTAAGACCGACTGATTTTTCTTTTTACTCTTCAGAACGACTAATAAAAAAAAAAAATGACCAGCTCTGAGATTCACTTAAACACAGTTTATGTCTTAAATGGACGTAAATAGTTGGGAGAAAATGATGGTGCGTCAGTCATCTATTCTATTAGACCTGCCCGATCTTAAAGGGGCAGTAGTTTAATAAACATGTGACGATTGAGCCATTAATGCAAATCAAACAACAAAAGATAGAGAAAAATCACTCAAAGCTCTTGCATGAATAACTTAAACTTTAATAAGCATTAATCTAACTATGATTAACTATGCAGTGTCATTTTACATTTGATAACTAAATTAAATTTCTTTTCAGACAGAATCAGACACACTTAACTGAAAAGTAATTTTAGACCTTCCTGAAATTAAAGCACTGTGTATATAGGCTAATTTGTATCTTTGTTTGACCATGTGTCTGTACTTGTTTTTGCTTATATCTCATGTATATAAAAAACACAAAAATGGAAATGTCTTTAGACATGGAAAATCGATTCAATGAAAATTATTTTCACATTTTTTTTCACACAAGTGACTGGCCTAAAACGTAACCGGTCTCTGATTTGTAGGTTGCATTAACTCCTAGCAGTGGATGCATGGTTTGAAGACCCAGTCAGTGACGTCACAATATGCACATTTTGTAAAATTCATAATCACCATGACCAAAATTGTACTTTTTTTTACATTGAATCTTGAAAAAAAAAAAAAAATATCGACCTACCTACCAACGTTTTTTTTTTTTTTTTTTTTTACATTTTGGCTGTTACTGCAAACCAAAATATTTTTAAGGATGGCCTAATGTATGGTATTGATTTTGATTTCTTCCGGTCTTAAAAAAGCGTTAAATTTGACTTTAAAAAGTGTGCAGGAACCCTGGTAATGTCTGTCATATTCACTTTAGTGACTGACCCTCTGGTAGGAAGCATTGGCACTTTCCTCAAATCTGACGTACGCGGCCCGTTACAATCTCTCAGCCTGTGATTGGTGTATTACTGCATGCTTAGCGTGAAAATCTGAGTTTTTTAATTAATCCTGGCAGACTATGAAAGGCCTATTAAAACGCACCAATCCATGTCTGGAAAGTCATTTCAATCCACTCCAACAGCTCTTTGTTTTCTGGCGTGCGAGTAGGGATTAGCCGAGCCTCCCACCGCGAGGGAGAGGGAACGTGTGAGGGAATTATTGGGAGCCGCCGGGAAGCCTGGCCTCGACTGACGCATGCAGGGCATCTGATGACGTGTGGAGCGAGAGACTCCCCAACCACGAGCTGCTGCGCTCCTTCTTCTTGCACATCAGCGTTTATCCCTCCCTTCACACTCTCCCCGCCAGCCTGTTCATTCAGGAGAGATTTTTCTGCTGAAATCCAGACGTCATCACTCAGCACATTGTCAGATGGAGCATTTGTCTCTAATTCACCCGCATTCACTGTTCGATTGACAGGTTTATTTGTTTTCATATGCAACCACAGACGGCAAGTTATTTGTACAGGTGAAATATAATATGGTGCAAAAGTTCATTTATTTCAGTAATTCAATTTTAAAGGTGAAACTAATATATTATATAGGGCCCTATAAAATCCGTTTTATTTTTTCCCAAATTCCATTTTATTTTTTCCCAAATTCTGTTTTTTCCGTTTTAATTTTTTGCAAATTCCTTTTTTTTCAGTTTTAATTTTTGGGAATTATTGTTTTTTACCCTTTACTGTTATTTTAGTTGTAAAAAGAGTGTGCTTTTATTCCATGATTGCAGAAATTATAGGGCCCTAATTATATAGACTCATTACATGCAAAGTGAGATATTTCGAGCCTTTATTTGTTAAAATTTTGCTCACAGCTTATGAAACCCCAAATTCAAAATTAGAATATTGTGTTATAACTCAATTGTACACTATGTGTATGACTCAGTATACTCAGTATAACTATGCATATGACATTTTATTGGGCACATAACTAAATAATTATCAATTTAGTGCAATTTATTCCAATTTACGTTTATTGTATAACGCTTTTCACAATACACATTGTTTGAAAAAAGCTTTACAGAAAATGCATGAGTCCACATTACAGTTTAAGGTAACTGTCCAAGTTGTCATCTTTTAGAAATATACATATACAAATCCAGGGTTTCCGCGGGGTCTTAAAAAGTCTAAAATTCTGAACTTTAAATTTAAGGCCTTAAAAAGTCTTAAAAATGGCTAGATTTTCATCTGAGGTCTTAAATTTGATGAAATCTGAAATCTCACCATTTCAGATTCAGAATGCCGCAAACGAACCGAAGAACCCACCAATCAGCCCCTTCAGTACATTGAAAAGCTCAGTCAACATGAAGGATCGCGGTGTACTCAAACACTACCGGTGTTTTCTCTTCTCCGTGAATAAATCTTGAAGCAGACCTAACGTTACAGCAAGCGTTTCTCGGTGGTGGAAATCCATTGGCTACTAAAACGTCTTTGTGGTTATGGAGAGCGCAGTGCATGGTTGCATAGCAACGACAGACGCAACAGGAAAATCGGCCCAAATTTTACTATTAATAATAAAAGATAAGGGGATGTGAATGTCAGTAATTTATCATTTTATGACTCAATCTTTTTATAAAAGATCATTTAAAGGCTGAAATACGTGAGGTTTATCTGTTCATAAAACTATTTTTGTGAAGATTTTATTTTAACTAGACTTAACCTGTTGCAAGACACTCCTTTAAAATCTGGCCATCATTTTTAATGGTATTTTAATGTTTATGTAAAAAAAGTGCATATTCATGCTAATTTTATTTGCTGGGTTTAGACATACATTTGGCAAATTGATTTCATAGTAATCATGAAATGAAATGTTCATGCCATTTCATCTCTGGGTATGATCAACTAAAATCAACTATAATTGTGTTTTTACAGTATAAAATGCAAAGTACAAATTTCACCTACACACACACATAAAATCATTTTTCTGAATATTTTACTATTTAAGTTTTTGGTAATGCATTGTGTAGGTCTTAAATTTCAATATTTATGGTCTTAAAATGTCTTAAAAAGGTCTTAAATTTGACTTACTGAAACCTGCAGAAACCCTGAAATCACAGTTTGCTAAAACAATTATTAATTTAAACACTGTAATAATTTAAGGATGAAACAATGAGCTCAGTGATGTAATGATTACTTGTTTATTAATAGATGATGACATTAATGCCTTTGCCATCTGCTATTCAGACACCGTGGACATATTGGTGATGATTTGCATTTTTTTTTGTTCTGGGGTTGCATGGTGAAATTCAGACATTGAAAAAGTTAATAATTGATGATAAAAATGCAAGTTTGTTTTATAACGAAGCTCCAGATGTAGTTATGTTTTTTTGTTTTTCATGAAGGAGCATTACCTCATAAACTGGCCTTTATTATTTAAGGTTAATGGTTAATGAACAGTGCCCAAACATTTGTGACGTAGAGTCATTTGAGTAATTCTGGAGAATATTTGCTTTGCTCGTGTTGTTCTTGGTTGCATGGTGAAATACTTAGTGTTCAAACAAGAAGAAATTCTTTGGAGTATAAATGTTCGTTTGTGTAAAGTGACAAGTGATGTATGCTGAAGGAAATGCTGTTGAGTTTACTATCTGGGCGTGACAGACTCTCGTGTATGCAAACACACACACACACACACACAGCGGGCAAAGATAAACGTCCTCACCTTCAGATTGTCACTCACTGGAGTCTGTTTTAGTCACTTTGTTGCCAAACGCTTATAAATTAGCACAAGAACTGATGAACTGAGGCATTGATGTGCTGTAGAGTGGATGTTAGTGGATTAGTATGCGGTAGGGCTGCACCGATATTGAAAACGATATTCAATATGCAATACGATAATGCTTTAAGTATGTAAAATAAATGTAAAATTATTTTTTAAAAATGACAATGAACCAACATACATTCTTTTTGTTAAATGAACATCAGTGTTTTACTGTAGCATTACATAAAAAAGTAAGTGTCATTTTAACTTCAGTGTAAAATCATTTTTATCTTTGTCCTTTGTTGTTGGATTATCATTAAGCACACAAACAGCAGCAAGTTTATTAGGCTACTGTCACTTTAAGAGCTACACAGATCCAATATATTGTTATGCGTGTGCTTTCTTTCTCAACTGTTTACGTTCACTTAAGACTTACTGTTCGTTAAAGAATTATGTATCAGTTTCCACACAAATATAAATGTTTCTTGAGCATCAAATCATCATATTAGAGTGATTTCTGAAGGATCATGTGACACTGAAGACTGCAGTAATGATGATGAAAATTCAGCTTTGATCACAGGAATAAATTTGCACTTTACTGGATATCTGTATAGAAAACAGCTATTTTAAACTGTAAAATTATTTCACAATATTAATATTTTTACTGTATTTTCCCATCAAATAAATGCAGCCTTGATGAGAAAAAAATATCATAAACATTAGTGTGGGTCAAAGATCTACTTTACACAAAATGTGGGATTTTTTAATCCTTAAAGGAATTAAAGGAAAAAAAAAAAAAAATTGCTGATAATTTACTCACCCCCATGTGATCCAAGATGTCCATGTCATTTTTTCTTCAGTCGAAAAGAAATGAAGGTTTTTGATGAAAACATTCCAGGATTTTTCTCCATATAATGGACTTCAATGGGGTCCAAACGGTTCAAGGTCCAAAAGACAGTTTCAGTGCAGTTTCAAAGGGCTTTAAACGATTCCAGACGATAAATAAGGGTCTTATTAAGTGAAACGATCGCTCATTTAAAAAATAAATAACAAAGTTTAAGTTTTATAAGCTCAAATGCTCACCTTGCTCTGTTCTGTGATGCGCGTTGTGACTCTCCCGTTCGAACTCGTTCATCAAAACGAACAAATCTTTTTCCCAATCAGTTCGTTCAATTCGTTTGTTGAATCAACCAAATGACTCGAAAAAAAAGATTCTGATGAACAAGTTCGAACAGAAGATTCACAAAACAGGAGAATGCACTGAAACTCGGACCTTGAACCGTTTGGACCCCATTGAAGTCCATTATATGGAGAAAATCCTGGAATGTTTTCATCAAAAACCTTCATTTCTTTTCAACTGAAGAAGGAATGTCATGGACATCTTGGATGACATGGGGGTGAGTAGATTATCAGCAAAAGTTTTTTCAAAAGTGAACTACTCCTTTAATACATGGAAAAGGACGTGGCTTTATGCATCCTTTCATTAGACGAGCGAGACATTAATTAAAGATGAGGCGAATCCACCGGCCTGACGCTGATGGTGCGTGTGTGTTTAATGGAGAGGACATGCATGCCTTTTATTCACACTCATCATGTCAGCGGCGCTCGAGTGTGAAGACCAAACCCCTGTGCCCGCCTCTTCACATCCCAACCATTATTCATTGTTTATTTCAGAGTTTATAATTCACAGAGAACTAGTCCGAGCCCGGATCGTCCATGATGCTGATCCCAGTGTGTGTATCAGCGGCGTTTGAATGGTTTGCTCTTGCCAGCATATTTTGGACTGTTTGTTTAGCACTGGGATGTTTTTATTCTTAGCCTCACATGCTCATTACGCTCAGTTGTTGAGTTGAACTGTGTGCGCAGCTGATTAATTTAGCATTAAGAATATTATGTGTGGTAATGATGTGGAATGGGTCGGGGAATATGAGCACAGTCCAGACTATTGACGTCAGCGGGCCATCGAGTCCGGGTCTCGTGGAATCCGACAGTTTTTTGTTTGTTATTTGAGGGAGTGTAACAACTTGTTTTGACATGCTTTTTTGACTCATGCTGCGTTAGCAGGTTTAATAATTGTAGATTTAACAGAAGTTGGCTTTATCTGACATGATGAATGTATGAACGCGAACTGAAAACTTACTTGAGAAATGAAAAGTCGTATTATCATTAAAACAAATCTCAGATTCACAGAAGCATGCAAGTCGTTCTGGGAAAGCTGTGGAAATCAGGGATCCCTGTGGATGTTTAATTAGATTTTTTTATCCATACCCGCACGTAACTCAAACTAAAGATGCAGGCGATTACCCTGCATTTATGTAACACGAATCACAAATGAAGCTTACGTAAGAAACGGTGAGTTCAAAGACAAAGAGGCTTTTCATTTCAAGCATTAATTTTGGGGGATTTACACAGGACCGGCCCCTAGTTTCACCTGGAAAACTGGATTCCTTCTGTTTAATACAGGATTTTAACGGCATCACGTCTGTCCTATATTTAATGTCATTATCATTTATCAGATTTATATGCATATACACTATGTATTTACTTTGAAATAATTTTCATTAAGAAATTGCCTGTAAATATTGCAAATAATTACAAAGTAACACTAAACTAAATCTGAAATTTAAGTAATAGTTTTCAGTCTAAATGTTTTTTATTTATAACTTTGAAAAATCGCCTTTCCTCCTTCACTTAATTTTGAGTTTCTCCACATAATCAAAATACATAATACAATTACAGACACCGTTGATTGATGTCATATCTATTTATAACCCTTAATATTTGTATGAATTTCATATCTATTTAATAAAATAGGCCTTGCAACAAATAGAAATAGAGCAAGGTTGATTCTAACTAGAGTAGAGTAAGTTATTAAATAATGGTTTAGGGTTTGGGTTAACCATTTTTTCAATTTCAAAATACATTTTTGTCTCCATAATGTAGGGTAATGTAACACACACACACACCCATCACACAAAACTTTATGCAATTTTGCATTATTTAGTATGATTTATAAGCTGTTTTCCTCATGGGGACCAAAACAAGGACAAGTCACTGTTTTTTACAGTGTGTCTAAGACCTGTAGGATCTGTTCTGAGTATGTGAAGCAAGAGCTGTAATGGAGGGCGTTTCTGAGTTCAGGGGAGATGAGCACATATTCAGCCCTCGATAAAAGACCTTTTAGAGCCTCCATGCATTATTTAAGATGCGTCTGCAGTGCTTTCCTCACACAGAAGAAGTGGACAGCCGGTGCTAAAAGGACTGCTCAAACCAATAGCGTCATTCATGGCTGTCTGCATTATTTTTACACATTTTAAGCAACTATTTAATTATCCATGTGCATGAATCATAAGATCAAATACAATGTTAATTATCACATGTAAGTCCTCATGTCATCACTTTTATGACAGGAATGTCTTTTGCATTTACACCGTCACTTAAAAGTTTGGGGTCTGTATGGAAGCTTGTTTCCGCCATAGAATGAAAAATATAAAAGGTAATTGCGACTTTTTATCTCACAATTCTGACTTTTTCTCACAATTGCGAGTTTACTTCTCTTACAATTGCGAGTTTAATGTCAGAATTGCGAGATATAAAGTCAGAATTGCGAGATATAAAGTCAGAATTGTGAGATATAAATTCAGAATTGAGAGATATAAAATCAGAATTGCTGATATAAAGTCAGAATTACGAAGAATATAAAGTCGGCAATTGCGAGATATAAAGTCAGAATTGCGAAATATAAAGTCACAATTGCGAGTTATAATGTCAGAATTGCGAATATAAAGTCAGAATTGCGAGATATAAAGTCAGAATTGCGAGATACAAAGTCAGAATTGCGAGATATAAAGTCGAGAATTGCGAGATATAAAGTCAGAATTGCTAGGTATAAAGTCAGAATTGCAAGATATAAAGTCAGAATTGCGAGATATAAAGTCAGAATTGCTAGGTATAAAGTCAGGAAAATTGCGAGATTTAAAGTCAGAATTGCTAGATATAAAGTCGCAATTGCGTGTTATAAAGTCAGAAATGCATGATATAAAGTCAGAATTGTGAAGATTTAAACTATTCTGAGGGAAAAAAGTTAGTCTTTTTCCCTTAGAATTGGCCTGAAGTTGCAATTGCGAGTTTATATCTCACAATTCTGAGAAAGATGTCAGAATTCCACATATAAACTCGCAATTATGTATTACTAAAGTCAGAATTGCAAGATGTAGGCTAAACTTACAATTGTGAAAAAAAAGTCAGAATTGTGAGATAAAAAGTCGCACTTCTGTCTTTTTTTCTCAGAGATTGCGACTTTATATACCGTAATTCTGACTTTATATCACGTAATTCTGACTTTATATCTCGTATTTTTATATATTCGCAATTTTTTATATCTCGCAATTCTGACTTTATATCATGCAAGTCTGACTTTATATCTCGCAATTCTGACTTTATATCCGCAATTCTGACTTTATATCTCGCAATTCCTGACATTATATCTCATAATTCTGACTTTATATCTCGAATTCTTTATATGTCGCAATTCTGAACTTTATAACACGCAATTGCGACTTTATATCACGCAATTTTGACTTTATGTCTCGCAATTCTGACTTTTTAACTTGCAATTTTGAGAAAAGTCAAATTGTGAGATAAAAAGTCAGAATAGCGACTTTATATCACAGTTTCCTTTAAAATTTTTACATTCTATGGCGGAAACAAGCTTCCATAGTCTTTAAGATTTTGTAATGGTATTAAAAAAGATGTCTCTTCTAGAGCCTGACCAATAAAAGATTTTGAAGGCCGATACAAATATTTTGGGGTTTTACAAATCCGATATTCCGATATATCTGCCGATTTTTATTTATTTATTTATTTATTTCAGAAACACGCAACAAAACAACAGATTTCCCTATTTTTATGAGTTTTAACTAAAATAATATGATAAAGCATTTTAAAAAGAAACTTGTTTTTTTATTGTCACAACAGAACAGAGGAACATCAAAATATATTCAAGTTCTGATAAATAAAATAATAATTAGTCCCTACATTGCCTTATAACCTGCACTTTTTAAATTCTTTCCGTCAAGCTACATCAAACCATTTTCAATCATCGGTTGCTGCCTGCCTACTAAAACCTACTATTTTACAATTCTAAATCCATTACAGAACGACAGTCTACAACACACACTTGGTGCCGTTGGATTTCACACACGTGTAAAAGAAAAGCGAACTTTTATGCACAAGATGTGTTTGATACTTTTTCTCTATGTCTAAATGTTCACTCCTCGCAAGACTAACTTACATTTTACAATGCAGGGACTGTAACTAGAGATATGCTAGTTATAAATATAGTAATCATTACTTTATTTTGGCAGAAAAAGTTCATTGTGGTTTCCAAGCTCATTAATGTTAACGTTATCGGTCTTCCATTGATGCTAGTGGCATTAGCTAGCTTTGTGGTTCGCTAGTCTATGATGAGCCAGAATTTAGCAATAGATAACGTCATACTGCAAATTGTAGAACATACATTTTCAATATAACAGGCCAAGGAGACATGATTGAAGCATGTTTCGTCCGTTTTTATTTTATTTTTGAAATATTCATTATATAACTGCCGATACCGATAGTTTGGAAAATGCCTAATATCGGCCGATAATATCAGCCTGCCGATATATCGGTCTAGCTCTAGTCTCTTCTGTCTATACATGTTATCATTGCCAAACTTAATTCATATGAGGGAAAATGTGATGTGAAAATGAAGCAATATAGCCCTAGACACTAATGCTGATGCTGTGTGTGTGTGTGTCATTAATTATGTGCAAAGACTGCGAGTAACACTCTATAAATAGAGCTGTCTGAAGGGCTCAGGAGGGACAGACAGACAGAGAGAAGGACAGAAACAGATTATTAGAGAGAGGAGAGTGTTTGTGTGTGTCTTGTTACACATCGGGTCATTTCAAAGTGTTCCGCACTTCTGTGTGTGTGTGTGAAAGTTTTATTTAAAGGGGACCTGTTTTCAAAGTCTTGATGTTGTTTTTGGGCTCTAATTGGTTGTCATGTTTGGATGTTCTTTTTTAATTTATTAAAATTACACACTAAAGAAAGTAAAATGTAAAAAAAAGTCATTTTAAATGTGAATGATCAGATGTTTCTGTTCTCATCATTGACAGTCTTTTCTCTTCTTTCTTTGTTTTAGGTCAGTAACACTGGTGAAGACACACACGCTGTCACTGCTGATGATGGTCAAACACTGATTGAGTTCAAACACAGTGAGTTCACACCGACTGATGCTGTCTGCTGACTTCTGGAATAATGGATTTGCTTTTGCTTTATTAAGTGGAAGGAATGTTTCTTCCTTGGTTGTTTAAAAACTTGGTTGTTTTTACTGTTATTTATGTTGTTTTTATTGAGTTTATATTCAGTCATCAGTGTTTGTTTGCTATAGGCAGTGCAGTATTGACTTCTCTAAAACATTCAAGGTTTACTATTGTCCAGTTAATTATGCTCAAACCCCCTAAAAACACACACTTTGCTTTTTAATCAGTAGAGCTGCACAATATTGAAGAAAAGTGAATTATGCAATATCTCGTTAAATAATGCAATATTCGATAAACGATACAATAATGCTTAAAGTGTGTAAAATAAACTTTAACTTTAAAATATATTTAAAATTATATAAAATTTCACATTCTTTTTGTGATAAGAAAACATCCCTACAGCTTCTGAAAGTGAACATCTGTGTTTTACTGTAGAATAAGAAGAGTTATTTAACATCAGATCAGGGTTTCAGGTTATCCTACATTAGGTTTATTTAACAACAGAAACTGAGTAATGAAATGTAAAAAATAAAATTGCTTAGTTTTCACTGAATGAATTAAATATGTACAGATTCTTTTTAAAACTGATGAAAGTTATTCAGCTGAGAATAGCGAGTGATTTTCTCTTGTCTTCTGTTCATGATGCAGTTATTGCATTGTTGCGATATATACATTTGCGATATTTTGATCATTTCGAGATATTGTGCAGCTGTAATAAGTTTTTCAGCTAAAGGAATGGCATCTCTCTTTGGTTATTATAAACATTACTTTTTTACTTTTATAAACCTTTTTAAAAAGAAATGTAGTTGGCATGTTGTAGTGCACATCATAATTAAAGTTCATTTTATTTTTAGTGCTCATAATAGTTGATGTTTAGTTCTTATGTTTTTACTTTTTGGTAAATATAGTTAAATATAATATAATAAATATTATTATGTAGGGTTTTTATTAGGTACTTTTAGGTATTTTTTTTATTAGGTACTTTTGGACAGGGAATGTTCATCATGGCGATATTTAAAAATATTTTATTTACGAAAATCAATGTTGACGAATAAGAATATGACATTTAAATATGTCTTTCAAAATATGACTAGTAAAATAATAGCTCGATTTTCAATGACTGCGTTTACATGCAGCCAATAACCCGTTCAAAACCGGGATATTAGCAATAACCCGGTCGCGAACGGCCATGTAAACACCGTCAAAAACCCGCAAAATGCTCATATCCCGGATTTTAAAAACCGGGATATTATACATGGGGTACCCCTTTCTAACCCGAATTTTTGGTCATGTAAACGCTGTAATTATGCCATAAAAATAACAATATAGTTGCAACGATATGCATCTGTTTGTTCATGTTGTCAAAGTTACTCGCAGAATTGACAACACGCTGACGTCAGACACACGTCCATTTACTAAACCAATCAATGTCAAGATGTAGCCCACATAGATGATGACGACAGGACGCAAGTATGTCGCGAAGTTCTTTCAGTGCTCTCGCATTTCAGTGTGAAACCAAACCTAAACTTTCTTGAAAGTATTAAATGCATCAAAACATGAACTTTGGTTCAGACCTTGGTGTGGACTTTCAGGTGTGAAAACGCCCTTAGATATCCTAGATATACACAACATGCATGTTTGAGCTGTTTTAACTGAAAGCAACTTGCACTGGTGTATCTTAAATATGCATATACATTAGTAATGTGTTTTATTTCTAAGGCACATTTATAAAGGCTACTATAAAGGCCTAATCCTGGCTTAATGTAAACTCTGTCTGTGAAACCGGCCTGCAACTTGCATGTGCACAAAAAGACGCAAATGCAAGTGAACTTGACATAAGTGTCGCGCTTGCCAGAAAGTGTTTGTCCCGTTGCGGATGTGCTCTTCCTGTAACAACACGCTGAAACACGGGCAACTAAAGCACAAATAAATTTAAGGTCATTCCTAATTTATTTGTATTTTTTAAAACATTTTAATCATTAACTTTAAAAACGCACACCTTTTTTACGACTAAAATAACATTTAAGGGTAAAAAAATTAATTCCCAAAATTTAAATGGAAAAAAAGTGGAATTTGGGAAGAAAAAAAAAAAACGGAATTTGAAAAAAATAAAAAAGGATTTCGTTGGGCCCTATTTTGGTTAACGGGTAAACGGTTAAAATGTGCATCTCTAGAAACCACCCAAAATGCCGCAATAACCAATCAGAAAAAAATAAATAAATCTGTTTTATTCGCTTTCATGATCAATTATCGGTCTCATGTCCGAGTGTTCATGCACATCCCTTTTTCTTTCTTTTCCTCTCTATTGTTTCTGGACTGTTATTAATGATGACAGTGTTCGGTCACATTTTCTGACCCGTCTTTTTACCTTCAACAGTTTTATTATCGACTTTGTATTGGCACTTCTGACATGGTTTTGGTTTGGATCTTCCGCTTGAAATCAAGTTGCGTGCTTGCCAGAAACAAGACACTGAAACACGGGCAACTAAAGCACAAATAATTCACAACATTCTCATTATAATGTTATGTATTTTGACATATATGGCACCTTTGACATCTTCTTGTTTTTACTCTCTCTCACACAGACACACACACACCTCCATTAGCAGCTGCTCAATAACCTGTGTAGTGTCTCTGAAATAATTGATGAATGGTAAATACTGTAGGTTATGGTTCGGCTCTTATTTAATTTCTCAGATCAATGTGGCTCAGAAAGAATAAGATGCCACAGGATGGGGTTTATCTTAAGGTTACTGCAAAAATGAGACTTCAAATCAGACGTTTTCATGCCCTCGGCATAAGTTGATTTCCTGCAGACTGATTATTGATCTTTAAACATAAAGCCTCAGGCTGCCATTTCAGAAAGAGGGAGGAATAGATCGGTCATAGTTCCTTTGGGCTCATTGAACCGTCGACTCACGAGTCAAATCTCATGTTTAAATCTTTAGACATTAGAAATTTATGGAAAGATGTTTTTTTGCTGATGCGTCTTTGAGTGAAAATTTGCCATTTATTAGCTTACAGAACGTCACTGTATAGTCAATGATATGATCATCATTAGATGTTTCTTTTTAGTATTGTATCAGAAGTGATGAAATTATCATTATATAGTGAAAATTATATTCATGCATGTATTTATAATGAATTACACTACCGGTCAAAAGTTTTAGATTGGGTAAGATTTTTATGTTTTTAAAAGTAGTCTCTTCTGCTCACCAAGGCTGCAATTTTTTGATAATAAATACACAAAAAAACACAGTAATATTGTGAAATATTATGACAATTTAAAATGACTTTTTTATGTTAATATATATTAAAATGTAATTTATTCCTCTGAAAAAAGCTGAATTTTCAGCATCATTACTCCAGTCTTCAGTGTCACATGATCCTTCACAAATCACTCTAATATGATGATTTTATGCTCCAAAAACATGTATGATTATTATCCATGTTGAAAACAGTTTTTAAATTTTTTATTTCAGGATTCTTTGATGAATAGAAAGTTCAAAAGAACAGCATTTATTTAATTAGAATCTTTTCTAACATTATAAATGTCTTTACTGTAACTTTTGATCAATGTAGCTCATCCTTGATGAATAGAAGTATTGATTTCTTATTTATTTCCCCCAAAATAAAATAAAAAATTCTTACTGACCCCAAACTTTTTAAAGGGTAGTGTTTAATGTAACAAAAGCTTTCCATTTCAGATAAAAGCTGTTCTTTTGAACTTCTATTCATCAAAGAATCCTGAAATAAAAATGTAAAAAACTGTTTTCAACATGGATAATAATCATACATGTTTTTGGAGCATAAAATCATCATATTAGAGTGATTTGTGAAGGATCATGTGACACTGAAGACTGGAGTAATGATGCTGAAAATTCAGCTTTTTTTTCAGAGGAATAAATTACATTTTAATATATATTAACATAAAAAAGTCATTTAAATTGTCATAATATTTCACAATATTACTGTTTTTTGCATTTTTTATCAAAAAATTGCAGCCTTGGTGAGACAGAAGAGACTTCTTTTAAAAACATAAAAAATCGTACCAATCTTAAACTTTTGACCGGTATTGTATATACAGGTGAAACTTGAAAAATTTGAATATAGTGCAAAAGTTCATTTATTTCAGTGATTCAACTTAGAAGGTGAAACTAATACATTATATAGACTCATTACATGCAAAGTGAGATATTTCAAGTCTTTATTTGTTATAATCATGATGATTATGGCTCACAGCTTAAAAAAAACCCAAATTCAAAATTAGAATATTGTGAAAAGGTTTTCATAATCATCAAAATTATAATGAAATAAAGGCTTGAAATATCTCATTTTGCATGTAATGAATCTATATAATATATTAGTTCCAGTTTTTAAGTTGAATTACTGAAATAAATGAAGTTTTGCACCATATTCTAATTTTTCAAGTTTCAACTGTACAGTATGTTTGCGTGTATGATGAATGTGTGTGAATATATTACTATAGTCTTTAAAGTTGTTTTGTGTATTGTTTTGACTCATCATATGCACATTTGCACTATTTTTAGCTTTATTGCTATTTTGTTAAAGTGATGTCATGAGAAGGAGTCACTTTGTGAGCACTGTGGCCTGATTTTATGAATGTATATTCACATTTCTCAGGCTGTCTGTTCTCGTTGTTAAAACGATCCCCGTTTCCTCTGGCTTTTTTGGGAATCGATCTCATCATCATTGAGCCTGCAGGATTTCATGGATTTATGTGTGTGTGTGTGGGAAAGAGATGTTTTTGAAGAACATGGCAGGCTGTGTTTTCCCATGATTCTGACCAAACCACAGTAGCCTCACCCACTGCGAGTGCTGAAGATGTTCATAAATAAACACAAGTGGGATACCCATGAAGGAATGACGGACTTCAGCATCTTGAACCTCATAGATCCACTTTATCTAGAAGAAGCTTTACAGTGGAACTTGAAAATTGGTGTGCAAAATCTCCTTAACCTCCCCTGTGATGAAAATCCAGCTTTTAATGTTGTTTATGTGTCTATGTGGTGTTTTTAAACTCGACAACATTGTTAAGTATTTCCTCTTTAAAACTGCAGTGAACCAAAGACAGTCTCAAAAACACGCTTTGAAATCGCTGGTGTTTCTGACGTCACAAACCACCTTGTAACCAATCAGATCAACGTGTGATCGTCAACCAGTGGATCTCTGAGTGAGTGAGTGGAGGCGGGGCTCATTTGCATATTCATAGAACCACGTATACTAAATGAGGCAAGGGTGTCGAGTTACATTCAAGGTATTTTTTTTCAAGGAAAAACGCTTAAATATGTAATTTTGCGGATTAAAGATGAGTTTGAGGGATTATATTATTGACTACAGGGGGACTTTAGCAAAACAAAGATGTGTGGCACAGATGTACCCTAAGCTTGATGGTATAGAAGCCACATTCATAATGTGATTTCAGATTTAAAAGAGAATTCACAACCCATAATCCTAAAGTGAGATCTAGGGATGGGCAAAACAATGATCACGATAAACCTTTCCAACTCAGTTGATATAGAAAGATTTCACGATAAATGTCAGTGTGTGGTTGATATCACTAGTGTGGATCTGCAGCATTGAGTGAACTGTGGCTGTAAATGAACAGGTAGATGCTTTCTCTTTTCTGTGCATTGAGTGATGCTGTTCTGAGATCAGCCCTGAATGATTGATGATGACACAGCGCTGATTTAGTGAAAATGGCAGGACTTGCAGGGCTTTTCTCCAGTCCACTAGTTGTGTTAAAATGGCCTTACATCTGTTAAGACTCTCTTCCCAGCAATGATCTATCATGTTAAATCTCACATTTTGGACGTAGCATACAGTATATTGATACCAATCAATTTATTTCTATAACCATACATCCGTTAAGTGACTTATTCGCAAGTGGAGGGATTTAACCAGAAAAATGAAGGGATGATGATGGTCAAAAGTGTCAGAAAAGAGTAAATAATGTTTATTCTGTATATACTAAGTCAATTAAGATATGTTAATGTTTTTTTTGTAAGGAAGTCTCTTCTGTTCACCCAGGCTGCATTTATTTGATCAAAAATACATCAAGTGAAATATTATTACAATTTTAAACAACAGGTTTCTGTGTGAATAATGATAGTGATAATTTATTCCTGTGATCAACATGTCACAGTGTCACATGATCCTTCACAAATCACTCTAATATGATGATTTGATGCTCAAGAAGCATTTAGGATTATTTTCAATTTTGAGGACAGTTTCATATTTTTGTGGAAATTTATTTTATTTTTCAGGATTTATTGATTAATAGAAAGTTAATTGTAACATTGTAGTTGTCTTTACTGTCACTTTTGATCAATTTAATGCATCTTTGCTGAATATAAAATATAAGTTGTTTCAGAGCAAGCTCAAGTTACTATATTTACAAGTTACTATATTTACTATATTTATATAACATTATGCTCTTTTTTGCATTAGTCCGGTACAGTGTCGATGATTTCGAGTTCTCGACTCGTGTGTGTGTTGTAGTTCTGGACGGTCTTCTCCTGCGCTGACTGTACAGTATTTGTTCCAGTGAGTGTGCAGGTGTTGGCCCGCAGGTCAGTGTGTAAATGGTGAGTCAGAGAACAGTTTTCTTCTGCTTTCATCTTCTTCATGCAGCTGAGTGCCGTTGAACCAGATGTGCCATTAAACGGCTCTTACTCTCTCTTTGTGTTACTCCTGATAATAGACTCGAGGCTCTTGACACGCAACACAAAAACACACTACCATTTTGCTAAAATAGCTCTCGTTTGTCTGTTTGTGTTCATTTGTCATGGGAAACAAGCATGATTTTGTCTCTGAAAACTCCAGAATTAAAGCATCTTTATTCTTGTTTGAGAGCTTCATGTGAGTGTGGGATTTTTCCCATGCCGGTTTCATCATCTGTGTTCAACTGCTCAGAGCCTTTTTTGGTTTTCCAGCTCTGATCATGACTAGGCCCACACAAAATATGCACATTTTATTCACATTTTCTACCATGATTTGCGGAGAAATGGTACATGTGTTCATAACTGATTATGTTGTTGTCAATGTGAGCTTTTTGCCTTTTTTTTTGCATAGCATGTGCCTTTTTGCCACATATAAATACCTAAACCAAGTTTAGTGTTTTGTTCTTCTCTCATATTTAAAATATCTAAAATATGTCCCTTATATTTTGATGGTTTAATCAATCTTGTAGAGTCATTAAAAACAAATATCCCCTTTGGACATCACTTTTACCCACTACTGTGGTTTGTTTTACATCTAAAATTTATATTTTATTTTATTTGAGCTTTATTTCAATTAACAAAAATAGTTGTATTGTTAGTTAATGATAATAACCCTGCTTTAGCATTGTATTTTACTTACATAATGTAGCATCTAGGGCTGTCACTTTACGTTCGAAATCGATTGCACAATCGATTCGAACCAACCAACACAAGTTTCGAAAACGAAAATTGGGAATTCAATTCTGAACCAAAAAAGTATTTTAGGTGGACAGATCATTATAGTACACGGAACATGTTGGATGTTGGAAAATAACAGTGTCTTGTCTGTTAACCATTTGTTTTTGTTTTTTCGTAAATTTTATTTATACAGATTTTGTAAACAGGAAACCATATCATTAAGCCACCTCTTGAAGCTGACTTCCACTCTTTTAGGATAACCCGTTTTGCAATGATCATACCAAACATGAGGTCCTGTTGTAAGGTGGATCAAAGAGCCAAAGGACCTTCGGAGCATCCCGGTATTACTAAGAGACAGTCAGGAATCAGTTCGACGCACAATGTTGTGATCTTAGAGCAGGACCAGAAAAGATGCCCAAGAGTTCTATCAGTTGATTTACATTTATCACAAGTGGGGGAGACAGACGGAAATAATTTGTTCAGTCTAGTCTTGGAATAGTGCAACCTATGAACTACTTTGAGCTGAATTAATAAAGTCCAGCATTAATAAAGCATGCTTTTATCCTGTTTAACCCTTTCGCCCATTAATTAATACATTGACAAAACATGAGCTGACACCACATTCCGACTCACCTATATGGCATAATCCTGATTTTACTATCAATAAAATTCCACTAAACAACATTAAATGGAAAAAGAAAGGGATCACTCATCTACATCACCTGTTTACTGGCAACACCTTCGCTACATTCACAGAATTAACTCAGAAATTTAATTTAGGAAAGGAACAGTATTACTATTACTTACAAATTAGGAATTCTATTAAAACTACAATTGGAGACAAGGAGATTGCACAACCTCCCTCAATCCTAAAACAAATCACCACAATTAGTAATTCATCAAAAACACTTAGTAAATTATACACTCTAATATCATCAATAGACACTACAACAATAGTAGTACCAGTTAAACAATGGGAAAAGGATCTCAATATCAACACAAATGAGGAATTATGGAAAACAGTTTGCAGAAACACTTTTATCTTAAGTACAAACATAAACATTCAGTTAATTCAGTATAAAATTTTACACAGAACTCACATAACACAGCATAAGATGTTTAAAATGGGATTAGTAACTTCTGACAGATGTATTAACTGCAGTTTAAATACACCGGACACTTGCTTTCATGCGCTCTGGCTATGCCCACCGGTTCATCAGTTCTGGTTAAATATTGTTAATAAACTATCAGAATTTTTTAAAATTAAAATTAAGGCACTACCATTATTATGTCTTTTAGGTGACACTTCACAAATGAACCCCTCTTTTGAACACTCGAAACCTCTGCTCTTATCTCTAGCTATCGCCAAAAAAACTATACTACTCAATTGGAAAAATAAATGCCAAATCTCAATCACACAATGGCTACATCTACTAAGGGATCATATCATTAAAGAGAAACAAACAGCAGCAAATAAAAACCAACTATACGAATTTAATAATATTTTCAGTCCACTGCTCTCATCTTTAAATACAGATTAAAACTAGCAAGGGAGTTGATGCCTCAAACATGCCTCAAACAAAACCTATAATCTCTGGTGTATAGAATGAATTAATAAGGATATTCAATAAACTTAAATTAAAAATTATCCATATAATAAATAAATAACGTAATAAATCTAGATAAGAGTATGACTAAATTCATTCATGTTTGTACATATGTATGTGTATATATTATAGCATGAATTATATTTAAGTTATATTAACTTTATTATTATTGATTTTCACTTAATAATAATAATAATTATTATTTTTTATTATTGTTGTTATGAATATTTATTATTATTATTTTTTTTTTATTGTAATTATTTGTATCTTTTTTTTGGAAGATGGTGGTAGTAGGGATGGCAGTATTGATGATATGGTTAAACCGTTTATATTCCTTGAAAATATTAAGTACCTGGGTCAGGCAGCTGCTCTGGGTGCTGTTGGTGGGTGCGGCTGGCACATCCTGTCGGCATTAACATGCCCATACCCCCAATTCGCCACCTCCCCCATGCAAAACAAATAAGATGGACGGATATCTGTGCTGGATGTGGTGTTGCTGGCTGGGAAGCTAGCCAGTGCACACCAGGGTCTAAGCCGCAGATTTAGATCTAAGCCCAGAAAAAAAGGGACAACCAAACTGGACTTATGTCCTGTCAGGTCACGACCAGACTAGGGGAGCTTGGTCTGGTGGTGCCTGGTATGGTGCCCCATCTTACTCCACGGAGGAAGACTCCTCCAAACAAGGAGTCGTAACCATTGGGGTTGGGTGTTGCTGGCGGTCTATGTGGGGGGGGGGGGTCTGTTGGTCGTACTCACCGGCAGTGGTGGAGTGGCTCCCAGGCCTAGAGAATAGTGTATATTCACTATAATTTTATTTACTGATCCATATATTATTATAATTACTAACAATCTATATGTATTATTAATTACAATATGTATTATTGTAATTACTATTATCATTTTCACAGCTCTACTACCATTCCTACTACCCATATTATTATCATGAATACTGTTGGTTGCCACTGTTACCACTACTATCACTACTATTCCTATCTTTTTAGTTATTACTATTATTAGTATGAAGACTGCCTCTACTTCCACTACAATTTTACCACAACTACCATGAATATCTCAATATTGCTTCTATCTAAATCTCTAAATATCCCATTGCTTACAACATATCAATGTACTTGCATTAATGTTTTTGTCTTTGTTTTTTTTGTTTTTTTTTTGTTTGTTGTTTTTTGCTTATTTTTGTCTGCCTATCTTGTATGTGCACCATGTATGCCTTTCTCTCTTTTGCATGTATACATAATTCACTGATCTCTTATTTTTGTATAAAGTATGTTTTGTTAACTTGCAATAAAAAAATAAAATAAAAAAAAATAAAAAAAAAATAAATAGATAACCCTTCGCCCATAGCTCGTCAGATATACCTTCACCGGTGTCCTTGACCCACGCCTCTGTAGTATGGAGAGAGGGGGTTGCCTCAACAAAGATATTAACAAACCGAGAGATTAAAGGCTTGGAGGTGGGAGGGCTGGGCATAATATCACAAAAGACATGGGGGTCACTAAAAAGTATGCTTGACAAAATCCTAATTTGTAGATAACAAAAAAAAATGGTTAGTAGGGAGTTTGAACTTAGCCTGGAGCTGGGCAAAAGATGCAAATGTGATTATCAATGTAAAGATCCCTGATAGTAGTTAAACCTTTATCTGACCATTGCGTAAAGACAGCATCCATTAAACCAGGCTTCAAACAGGGGTTTTGACATATGGGGGCATGAATTGAAATTAAATTAAATAAAAAATTGCAAAGTAAAAAAAATATTGCGCAGCGATTTAATTTTAATATCAGGCTTTGAGAATAGAATGGCTGACAAGAAAGGCACCAGTAAGTGACACAGCATTACTAAGCTCCATCTCAGGCCATCAAGGGCAGGGTCCTTGCCATGCTCTGGCGTTGCAGGCCCAGTAGAAATATCGAAAGAGAGGCAGTCCAAAACCACCCTCCTCTGTGGGCTTCTGTAGGTGGGTCTTTGAAATACAGGGGGGCTTGGAGGCCCAGATGAAGGGCATGATAATAGAGTCAAACGTCTTGAAAAAAGAAGAAGTGAGGAAGATATGCACATTCTGAAATAAGTCAATTTAAGCCTAGTTCACACTACATGATTTTAAAAAGCTGGGCTGAACTGTGCGGTTCACACTCTTTTAATTTGCTCTCTGGGAAATCAGGAGTGTTGAAGCTGTTCACACCACACGACACAACGTGATTGATCCGCAACAGGAGGTAACGCACTACACGAGTTAACAACACCCAACGATTCTATCGTGTCTACATATCACGTTTTGTCATGAAAATCATGCGATAAAACAAACTGGACGTGAAACAGTATGCGCGACAATACCCAGCGAAGAACACAACACGCGAATATGAACGTCAGACAGCTCTGAAGAAAAAAAAGATTTACCCGGTGACCTCAACCCATCCCATGCTCTGATTGGCTGTAGCTCATGACATCACTGAGGTTGAGTCGTACGACAGCTCTGGATACCTTGCATGCTCAATATTTTCTGGGCTCAGCGACGCGTCTGTGAGCCGTTCTTTGATGTGTTGGCTCTTTCATACTAACAGATTGGCAAGCGTTCATCGCCCGCTATTCCCCAGAGATTTGCACGCGATAACACCCTGACCTGTCGCGTCAGCTAAACGATTTGCAAATCGGGTTAAATCGGGCTTAAAATCATGTCGTGTGAATTTAGGCTTTAAAGCTTCGACCATTTTAACAATGTTTGACACAGCCAATCAATAGGGTATCGTTTGGATTCTAACGATTCTGATTCCGATTTCGATTCCTTGTTTCGATTCACGGTTCCTAACGATTCTCGATTCCGATTGATTTAAGAGGCAGGGTCAAAAAAGTTTAGCTAACCTTGCTAACCAACGGTCTTTCTGAAGGAAATACTCCTTCTGTCACAAATACTCCTTTTGTCACAAATTTTGCATTTTGCCAAATTTCGTTATTTTTAGAAAAGTGAAGCCACACTTTGGACCGCCGACGTAAGCTACTCATGTTCAACTCGCGCGGTTATGCCAACACTTCCGGTAGACGCTTCTTCGTTGGTGTTGTTCAGCGGTACCTTCTTCCGGGTCGGCGACTGTGAATATCGAAACTAGGAATCGAAATTTTAACTTTTGAACGATTCCGGAAAAGCAAAAGTTAGTCCCGGTTTCAAGTCAGATTCTGATTCTCGATACCCAACACTACCAATCAATGAGAGGGAGAGAAGTTTCCATTTATCTATCATACCCTTGAGCCTGCCAATCAAACCAAATGCTTTTTAATATTCGCTATTACTTCAATGCAAGTGAACAAGTTGTATTTTTTATTTTTCTTTATTTGTTGTGTAGTGACGTGTGTGTTCAAGTAAGCCAGAAATGAGCAGATTCTGTGCAATACGCTGTTTTTAATATATAACAAGGACTCATAATGAGTTGCGCATTGCGCTAAATCCGCGCAGATTTGGCTTTACACGAACTTCCCCAGCAAACTGAGTAAACATAGAAACGCCAAATTGGCTCGTGATTTGACAGCGTTTCCCGCCAAAGTTTGCAATTTGGCGGTTTGGAGGGTGTTAATCTCAATCCGTGAATGTTGCGCTTCCTGTTTGTCATTGTGCACGAAACTTCATGCAAATAAATCATCAGAAATATTGTCGACTTGTGCGTCTCAAGCGCACTGTTTACACTCGTCCTAATGCCTGTTAGGTTTCCGTAAGATTTGCCTATATTTGGTGTTAAAAATGGAAACATCTTTAGAAATGGACATTTAATTTTACAATCGATTCAATGAACACTTTTGGCTCATAAATCGAACAGGATTTTTTTTCCGCAAAAGTGACAGCCCCAGTAGCGTAATTCTGTCAGAGATCAACTGTTGAACAAGTTAATTTTGATTTCATGTCATCTTGAAGCAAGGGGCATTTACAGCAGAAATATTGTACAGTGCATTTCTTTCCAGGCCTTAATCGTGACTGACAGCCTTGACTTGCGTGAGTGAGTGAGATTTACATACACGTTCTCGCTCACGAAGGCCACCAAAGTGCAAAGGTTTCATCGTGACGGGCGTCTGAGCAGCAGCGGAGGGTTCTGGAGGTGGTTATTTGCTATCTTAATATGCTGAAAGGTTCACGTCTCCAAACTGCCAGTGCTTCGGTGTCAGCAGAAGCGGTGCATGCTGATGAGTCACGGTGAAGAGATCGATGTGCGTAAATGTCACTCACGCCGCTGAAACGTAAGACCTCACTGACGTCAAGTGGTTGTGCACGTGTCTTTGGTGTGCTTTAAGTTCCCCACACACATCAAGCATGCGTGTCATGGTTCTCTGGATGCATGCAGGTCTCTGGTTCATCTTACGAGGGAATAGTTGCCATCTGTGACGACGTGCAAAGACGTGATCTGATATCATGACATTTGAGAACTTACACTGTCCTACTGTAACTCCAATTAAATATAAAAAAATAACACTGGATAGTCTTCTTTGTTAAAATTAAATAGAGATTGAAGTTACAAGAGCAGCAAGTGATTTTCTTTTTGTCTTTTGCTCTTTAAATAAAATGAAAGACAGCAGCAGGATTATTAGGCTGCTGTCACTTTAAGAGCTAACGCACAGATCCAAAGTACAGTTACACAACATGTGTTTTCTTTCTCGACTTTTGCATTCCAAAACGGTCTGTATTTATCTGAATACTCAGCATTTTGATATCAGCATTTGGCCATTTAAACGCAATAAGCCACGAAAAACAACTCAATTTGGCAAGCTGGTTGAGAGGCGGCTTTATGCGTGTGTCATAATCAATTGCGGGCAATTACAAGCAGCTGATAATAATGCGCAATACAGACTATTAATGAGCCAATGACGAGTAGGGCCCTATGATTTCCACGATATCGAAATCGCGGACAGAATCGCGGCATTGGCCAATTAACGCGAGAATCTAGTGTTCACACAGAATTTCGGTGGATTTTTACATATTTGGTTTGAAACTCTGTTTTTGTGTGGGAGATGAACATATGTCTGGTGAAAATGCAGACTGGGGAAGCAAATCTGGGCGACACAAACCCCCACCCCGTCATTTCAGCTCCAAATGACGAAATCAAATAAATGAAAGCATGGCGAAGCGGCTCTCCACTGCTCTGCTTTCATTGGCTAAAAGTTAAGAAACTTCAACGCTATAAGCCGTCAGTGCCGAGCCGAACAGTTTGCACGTGACTTATGCAGTGTTTTACCACACATTGACTAATTCGCCGCTACAAACTGCGTTTCGTTTTCGGGTATGTTGCATCATGCAGTATTTGTCCTGAAAAGGCCAGATTTCAGGACATTTACTGAGTAAATGTCTGTATTACCTCAATAAATTCAAGGTCATTCCTAATTTATTTGTATTTTACATTTTAATCATTAACTTTAAAAGCATACAATTTTTACAACTAAAATAACAGTCAAGGGTAAAAAAAAAGTATTCACAAAAATTAAAACAGAAAAAAATAAAACTGAAACTGAAGAGAGTGAGATTTGCAGCTTTAATCGGTGTATCAATACTGCAGAAAAGAAAGCGTTTCAAATATCTCAGTTTTGATACATATCGAAATACTTTTTTTGGACAACGCTACCTTATTTCTGGTATTGTATAAATTGAATCAGAGATCCACTGCTTTGATGAAATTATAATACAAATAAGTTATTTAACTCCAATTACTTCCAGCTGCGGTTCTCAAGGTGCTCGTCTCCTCAGTGACAGTTTTTGATGGGAGTAGAGCAACCGTGTATATCATAGACATTTCAGATGTAATGAAATTTCTCTTCAGCTGTCTTTCGTTTGCTGTCTTCCACTGAGACATAAATGTTCGCACAGACTGTTCCTAGTTCCTATAACTAGTATAACTGTTGTCGATGTTGTGTCAAAACTTGCAGTCATCCATAAAAATCACTGTCAGACCCAGATTCCTAAAAAATTAGTACGTACTGTTTCGGATTATGTAACTCAAGATGAATCACACTTTATTCACAGACTTGCCTAGCACCCTAATTCACCAAGAACTCTTGAGGAACATCCCGTCCAATTGGACCTGATTTCTGATTTATTTTTTTATTTTCTGACAGATGGTGTTGGATTTTGCTTGCAGTAATTCACAATGTATCTGTAATTGCTCCATCTGTTGTGAGGCTGGGTTAATAAAACCATTCATCTCTACGGATCATTCATTTCCTCCCGATGCGTGAGGACTTTCCCCCACATTCCTCCTTTCTCTCTAATGCCAAAAGCGTTGTAATCAAGTTTCTCAAGTGTTTGTGAGTTGATCAAATACATTGCTTTAAAAACAATCTACATTGTTAAAAGCGCTATATAAATGGGGATGATGACTTGACATTTTTTAATAAAATTAAATTGAATGAATAATCAATTACATCCAATAAATAAACAAACGGAACTGCAACTAATCGAAATACAACCGAAATAAAAATATTAAATTGCTATGATCAAATCAAATTTGGTTTAATTAAAGAAGTCTACAGTGTAAAAAAAAAAAAAATATATATATATATATATATATATATATATATATATATATATATATATATATATATATATTAGGCTGGGCAGATTAACGCGTTATTATCGCGTTAACGCATTTATTAATTAATGCCGATAATTTTTTTAACGCACGTTAACACAGTTTTTTTATATATATTTTTTTTAAAGTCCGTTGCTCACTGGCTCTGAATAACAGGCCTACAGTCAAACCATGGATCACAGGAGGGGTGGGATGTTGGTCAGCCAGCAAATAACCCACCCAAACAAGCAGTGGAGAGAGGCTTTGGCAGGTTCTCTCAGGTGAATAGAAAGGGAGACAGCGCTCCGCGAGACGAGTGAATGACAGGCGCGGATAGTAACCAACGGCTTCTGTGCGCTACGCAGCTGTAGCCTTTTAACTTAAATCAAATTAAAATGACATAACTTTACCTGATAGGCCTGCGTTTAGTTTAGCGAGGGTGCTCTGCCATGTGAATTCCCTTCTGTTGATGTCCTGATAACTATTTAGATTCTGGAAACTCACAAACAGCGAATCGAGGATCAGTCTCTCTTCCAATGATTTGTGTTGGCTGCGCGTTGTTTACAAAAAGAGACAATTCAACGTCGGCAACAGGCGGGCGCGTCCGTGAGGCGAGCTTGACCGCAACAGTTTCACAGGAACACACCCGCCTGTTGCTGCACCTTGTGCTCGACCACTTCACCTCACTCTAAATGCTGATTTATTTCTGCGTCACACCTAAGCAGGAGCCTCTTTGGTTTTCATTCATACATCTGCGTCGTTGTCCGCGTTGACGCGCAATTATGGGAGCATGTGAAACCCGGGAGCGATTCTAGCAATCACAGCGCTTGAGGTACGCGTATTGACGCGTTGCTACATTTTTGGAGAGGAGCACGTCAGGGTACGCGCGCGCTACACACAGCCTACGGCATCAGTTCGATGCAGAATTATATTGGGCTTTATCTCTGTTTAATGTAGCCTAATCTTAGAGTACGTGGGAAACCATGGCATGACCAAACCTAAGCAGAGAAGTAACGTTGGTCGACTTATATCTGTAGTGGTCATGACCTCTCACTACATTGACTGTTTCTGCTGCTCCCTGATAAAAAGATACCTGTTGAGAAAAAAAAGAAAAGAAAACTGGACTCGTTTTAACTAGATAAAAGGTAATCCCCTGTGCCAAATAGCTTTGTTTTAATATTTGATTTGATTACATTAATGTTTAAGTTGAGATTTGGAATAAATATTTTATTGCTACTGTGTAAAAGAGAATTCTGCTGGTATAAAGCACCTTATTTGTTTAAAGTTTTTGCAAACCACATGTTATTGCACTTTTATGTGTATAGCAGTACATTTAAATCAAATTGTGCAGTACATTACTTTCGAATTCATTATTAAATTTTCCGCGTAACAATGCGATTAATCGCGATTAATCGCAAGAAATTCATGCGATTAATCACGATTAAAAAATTTAATCGTTGCCCAGCACTAATATATACAGTATATATATATATATATATATATATATATATATATATATATATATATATTTGTAAATAAGATTACTGGAGTACATTTTACAAGAAAATACTATTTCAGTCTTGCCACTTCAAAACTTCCCATTTGATTCAGTGTGTTACTTTTTTTTTTTTTTTTTTAAGTGAAAAATTGTCACCAGATTTTTGGCCAATGTGTTCATTTACACGTGTGTAGCGTGTAATATCACATTTTCTGCTTAAGTTTGGAGTTTAACATGTATTTGGAAAGCCAATGTTAACTACGTTAATATACATTCACATAAATAATTGCCAACATTTTTGTGGACTGAAGTGTACAGCATTTTACCAATATTCTGCCAAAATACAAGCTTGAAGGTTTGAACATTTAAAAGTGAAGATTTTAAGACACTGATGGCCAGATTTACTAAACAGGGCAAATTAATGTGAGGTGAGACCGTTATTCCATTAAAGCATCAATGGAATTGGAAAGTACTCATTTCCATAATGACCAACGAAATCGAATCAAAAGCCGTGAGATTGAAAATAATGTTCCTTGTATGTACGGATTATGTCTTCCTCTGGCAATAAATAAAGACAAATGGAGAGATTTCTCTTTTTAATTCAGGGTTATCACACTTATCACAAAATGTCAATCGCAAAATTGGTTAAGACATGCTTTTTTGGGGTGTTAAATAAAGCAGCAAATACCAGCAAGTTGACTAGTTTTCAAAAGTTTGCTTTTGAGATTGGAAAACTCCTACAAATGCATATGCAATGCGGTCAGCAGCAAAAAATAACTGTCCATACCTTTTCAGGGCTGATTTTCGCTGCATGTCTTTAGTAAATCCTGACATTCGTTTTTAACACCAAAAGAGAGTTTGCGCTGGTGCAAGCTGTTATTTGTATTGTCAATTGTAGGGTTAGTTGGTTCTTATAAAGAGTGAACACCCTTAAAGTAACTGTTTCCATTGGCAGGAGAGTCAAAATAAAACACTTGCATGTCATGTGACCATTAAAGGGATACTCCACTTTTTTTGGAAATAGGCTCATTTTACCACTCCCCAGAGTTAAACAGTTGGGTTTTACTGTTTTCGAATCCATTTAGCCGATTTTTTTATATTTAGAAGAATATCAGTAACCAGACAGTTTCTGGTCTCATTGACTTCGATAGTAGGAAAAAATATATTATAGAAGTGAATCAGACCAGAAACTGTCTGGTTACTGATATTCTTCTAAATATCAAAAAAATCGGCTGAATGGATTCAAAAATGGTAAAACCCAACTGTTTATCTCTGAGAGAGTTGTAAATGAGCCTATATCCAAAAAAGTGGAGTATCCCTTTAACCGATATCAGAGAATGTGTTGCTCATTTAAGATTAACTTCAAATCTAAGGTGTTTATTTCACATCTAAGAGGCTGAGAAAAAAATGCTGTACAGTATGACATATGACGACCGTCGCTTGACGTTATGTGTTTATAGTTGACATGCTTTGCCGTTTTCTGAAACAACAGGGGGATGTTTGGAGAAAATAAATCTCTAAACCAACAGAAAGTAGTGGTGAGAATTAGTTTGGTAGAAATTAACGATTTTTTTGGAAGAATGTGGATACTTTTTGCGGACGTAAAATATGTAAAAATAGTTAATTTTCTTGAGAAAATACAGTATGCACAAGAAAATTGGGCTCTTTGCTAACAATCATTTTAGGACACTTTTATTTATATTCTTTTAAGTTATTTTGGTGCGTAACCTCACAAACAATGGCATATTTTATTAATGTGATTAATAACGTAATTAGCTTTCATGCATGATGAACTGCACTTGTTGTTGTTTTCAGAAACTGCTATAAATGCTATAATTGTGTGTTCTGTGCTACGAAACCTTCAACATCAGTTGAAAAGCATTGAACTGAAGCCCTTCCTGTCACACAGGCTCTTGTGTTGTGTTTGCAGAGGTTTGGGGATTACCACATACAGTCTGACATGTGTTAAGAAGGAGAATGAAACCGAATGCTGCAGAAAGCGTGTCAGCGGGGAGTCGATAGCAGACGTATAGCCTTCCGACAGCTTTTCCAAGAGCCTCCCGCGCCTGCACAGTCAGCGCATTGCATTGAATACACAGTACAGTTCGAAGCAATCCACATCTGTACCCGCTGGATCACATTCAGATGCATGTACAAGTTGGTCATACACTCGAAGCGCTGTGGGCTTTGCTCAGCAGGGGTCGGGATGTGACCTTGCACAACGCTGAAGCTTATACCTGCCCTGGCTGTGCTTGACATTTCCCGTTTTAGCCATCCAGGCGTCCCAGAACAACCAGTGACAAGCCCTCGCTGCAGTAACACACACGCAAACAAACACACACACTCTTCATTGGCCTTTCCAGCCTGTCTGGCTTACATAACTCCTGACCCCTGCTATTTTTAACACACAAGATCAAGCATCTGATATTTTGGCAACAGGGAGATAAGATGTGAATATATGCATGAGCTATATATGCAGTTGAACATTCCCAGAATTCTGTTCTCGACAAACTTCTGAAATTCTGCTCTTTTCCATATAAACATGCGGTCAGTAAATAAATCAGATGCTTATTCTGTTTTCAGCAAGTATTCAGCGAGTCATTTTTCTTCTTTATTGAACATGTTAAAAGACAACAACAAAACTAAACAACAAATCAGCAGATGATCCAAATAATAGTCATGTTTAAAGGGAGATGTTAGAATATCTTTTCTTGTTTTACCCCCACTTCAATTATATAGTTTAGCTACTTACATTTTTTGCATCATTTAAGATATTCAAACTAAGTAAAAATCAACAATAAAAGGAAAGAAAATCACAGAAATTTTCATGCAATTTTTAAAACAATAACATGAATTTTTAATCTATTTGAATGTGATTTATTAAAATAAATTTGAAATCGGGTTCATTAAAAGATTTAGCTCATAAGAGTAATTCATTTGTGAGTCAAACTAACATCAGTTGCATTGTATGTTTGTTTCTTTGTGCAGTCAGCAATGGCCAGTTTGTATTATTTTTATTTGTTATTTGTACTCAGGTTGTTAATCATAAATTATTTTTAGCCTTTAGCTGTGCTGGTAAAGTAGATTCAGGAACACTGGCTCAGTTTAATACTACATGTTAATACTTTTCTGCTAGGACACATTAAATTGATTGCAAGTAACAGTAAAGACTTTTAGGATGTTTTTAAAGAGGCGGTAACACTTGACTGGGGTGTGCATTATACTGACATGACACCAGCATCATGAATATGAATGAATGTGGTTTTATGCATGTTTGTGACAACTGTCATTAAGTGTCATTCACTCAATTATGACATTTTTAATGCAAATATGACATAGATGACGTTAGAGATGTCTTTGTTATGACACCTTGACATAAACCAATACATCATAACCTGTCAGTGTCTTTGTCATGACAACTTGACATTACTAAGACAACACAACCTGTCATAAACATGTCATAGCAGATTAATTATCAAACTTAAGAAACCTCTTAGCTTTATGGGTTAGCAATACATTAAACTGTCATGTGATTGTCATAATGGCCAATGTCAAAACCAACCACATGGCAGTTTAATGTAATGTATACCTTGAAATGCAATGTAAGTCGCTTTGGATAAAAGCATCTGCCAAATACATAAATATAAATGGATCATGTGACATTGGAGTAATGATGCTGAAGATCACAGGGATAAATTACATTTTAACATCTATTCACATAGAAAACAGTTAAATTAAACTGTAATAATATTTCACAATATGTATGTTTCATTGTACACTGTAAAAATGAATATGCTTTATCTAATCAATAAAATTGTGCCAACAGATTACAAGCAATATTATTAATTAAATTGAACAAATTAGAATTAAGTAAGCGTTAATCAAATTATTCCTTAAAAGTTTGCACCAAAAAAATTAACAAAAATATCTGAATAACAGACAGACGTCAAAGATTAATTATTTTATATTATCTTTATTTTATATTGCCAACATTGAAGACATCTGATGTTAACCAGTAAAGAAATCGTCATTTTAAAACAAACCTAAAACAAACACCGATCACCATAATGGTGACTTAACATACTTTTTTAGGTAAGTTTTACTCATTTTAAAATGGTTAACTTTTAAGGAATTAATTTGATTAATTATTACTCAATTATTTTCTTAAATTTAATTAATAATATTGCTTGTAATCTGTTGCCACAATTTTTTTGATTAGATAAAAGCGCATACATTTTTACAGTGTATTTTTGATCGAATACATGCATCCTTGGTGAGCAGAAAAGTATTTTTTATTATTATTTTTTTAATCCTACCGACCCCAAACTTTTAAAGGCTAGTGTATATTCCACACTGTATGAAAGCTGCAGGTTGCTCCCTCAGAGAGTCAGAGAGGAAATGTGAGTAGTTTAGCTGATGGGTGTGTGTGTGCTTGTGTTATCAGCTCGTGTTCCTGCAGGCAGAGGCCCGACTCGAGGGCGGCAGATTGTAGACGTACTACAGTAGGAGATAGAGCCATGAGGGCCTTCGAGAGGAAATATGCTCATCTTTATCTTCAGTCCTTCAGCCCGGGGGATTGTTCTCAGGGCCCTGAGGAAGGACAGGAGAGGTGGATAATGTCTATTACAAGTTTCACCAGAGGACACATGCAGTTCCCTGACTTAAAAACGCACATTTTAGCAATTCGTCAAGTATTTCCTGTGCACTTAGACAAATATTTAGCCAAATTAGGCCTGTACTGAAATAGAAATTGGACAAGTATGATTTATTTAAGCAGATTGGTTTGTTCAGAAAACTGAATTCTTTTTTTCTTCAGTTTTGGTGTATAATCTGATTATATAAATGATTAGTTCCCTTAAATAGTTTTAAAGAGGACCAATATGCCCTTTTTCAAAGTCTTGATGTTGTTTTCAGGCTCTACTAGAACAGGTTTTCCTGCTTGAATGTTGATTATATCTCCTCATATCCTCCATTGTTGCGGCTCCTCTCTTCCCAGTCTGTCAGTAACGCTCTGTTTACTTCCTGTCTCTATGAAGCCCCTCCTTCTGAAAAGCACACTGTGATCTGATTGGTCGGCTGGATCAGTGTGTTGTGATTGGTCGAGCGCTTCAAGTGTGTTTAGGAAATGCCCCGCCCCTTACTATATTACCAGTTTAACACACTACTAACTAACTCAACCAGGCCCCACCCCTTTATTCTGCATATTAATTATTTAAATAGGAATATTGTGACGTGTTTGATGATTTGTGAGTTTTTATAATAGCTAGCTTGACTGTAGTTTAATGACTTCAAGCTTCAGTTAAGTACAGTACAAGATAAGTTTCATAAGCAGGTATTACCCTGTGGCTCTGTTCCTGTGGATGAGTTTGCATGAGAGATGAAGGAAAGCTTCTCTGTGTGTTGGTAAGACGGGGTCACTGCGGCTCTCCGGGCGCTTCTGTGCCGTTTGCATGTTCACATTTATCTGAAGTGACTGTGGGCATCAGGCTCTCGCTTGACTGCAGAAAACACAAAGTGACATTTATGCCCAGCGCTGAGCTACACAGAGGTTTTAATAAGTAAATACTGAGCCTCTGCTGTGTGTAATATAAGGCCACGCTGAAGTGAACAGAGCTTATGTAACAAATCTCAGCTGAAGTGAATATTTGCGAAGAGAGATGTTGATGACTAAATTGGTGCTCAAACAAAACTGTCATGTTGTATCCATCTATCCATCCATCTATTTTGAGGTTTCACTTTTTCATCTTTTATTGATAGGTACAGCATGAAGAGGCCATGGTCCTCATGGTAGAGCTGCACGATAATCGTTAAAAGATCTTTATTTAAACACCCAAGCGATCTTATTCCTTGTCCGTTAAAACAAAATCACACCATAACATTCAGATCAATGTTTGTGCGGCCGCTGATCCATAGTTATTATGTATAGGTATTCACTGAACAGTCTTTTCAACAACATAGTCTTATTATTTCTGTCACAAATATTCAGATGATCACTGCCATACAAGGTTATAGTTCTTGTAAACACTATAAAATAGAGCAAATCATCTTTTGAAAGTAACTTGGTGCTTCAAATATGATTTAATCGAGTTCATCATTACACCAGTAGGTGGCGACAAGTGACTGTTAAAAATGTATTTGTCATTGAATCATTCATTCAAGAAATTCACTTGCAAATGCTGATTCATCCAGTAATGAAACTGACGTATTTATGAATGAGTAATTGAATCATTCACTCTTTCAAATTTTAAATCGTAAAATTTGTTATGTCGAACGATTTTGTAATATAATAATTTTTTATTTGTTAATATTTGTAAAATCATGATTCTCAATTTATGAAGAATCATGCAGCTCTAATGTCAAAGTCTAGGGCTGCAACAAACGATTATTCTGATAATCGATTAATCTAACGATTATTAGAGTGAATAATCGACTACTCGTCAATTATTTCATAAACTACTCAGTGAGTTTGGAACGATTATTCAGCTTTTTCAATTAGTTAAAACATTTAGTTATACATTTTCTTACTACAATATAAAAAAGAAAATCAGTTCAGCTTTTGAATAAACGTAGTTGTTTTAATAAACTTCGAGCCAACTAAACAGGTCATTCTCTTTAAGTTTTCAGATTTCAGTCCAACTCGAATCACATACAAATGCTGTCTAACCATTGTTTAATAGGACCACTGCTTTTCTTAGAACTGAAACAGAAAAAGGGACATTTACTTCAGGACACAAAGAATGGTAAAATATTAATCTGCAAACCATTATTCTATGTATAAAATTACAATATTTGTTTTAGATGAAAATTTAGCTGACAGATACGTTCTCATTCACCTTTTAATTTACAGAATGGAAAAGAAAAAGTAACTGCCATGATATTCTTCCTAACATCTCCTTTTGTAAGTCTTCATGATTATGGAACAAAATACAGGCAAGTGATACGATTTAATATCCTAATAATGTTACAATAATAAAAACAGCCCTGACTCTTATGCTTCGATCAAGCTTTATTCTATGCAAAATAAATCATCACATTACAGTAATTATATTATCATTGATAATATTATTACAATTATAAGTAGTATTGCATTATCTAATAAAGAGATTTACCACTTTAGCTCGAGCTGGAAAACACTCGAATTCTCACCGGCTCCTCTTTTGCCGGGATGTTTCCTCTTTAAGTGCTCCTACATGCATGTTTTGCTCCTGATAAAAGCAAGTTCGCCTTGCATGTATTGCACGCAACAGAATTCTTGTTTTGAAGTTTTGTGAAACTTTCCCAAACCTTGCTAGTTTGGATTTGTTTGCACTCTGTCATAATTCACGCTGTTTTCTTTCACCGATGGCATTTATAAAGGGCTGCATTACACTCTAGCGCCCACAGCGCCGTAGTGGTCAAATCACGATACTGCACGCCCTTACATTAGGTCACGTGAGATCAAACGACTACTCAACAACAAAGATATATTTCTTGACAATTTTTATTGTCGACTTATTGTTTCAGCCTTAAACTCTAAAGGCCATTGCACACTGAGTCCGAAATTCGCCTCCGAATCTTTCGTCCGTCATAAAAAAATCGGATCGGGTTGAATTTTCTGCGTTCGCATTCACAGCCAGCATTTTGAGTGGACAATTCAGGCCAGGGAGCTCATTCCGCACACACACAGTCCTTTCAGTTTCGTTTTACAATTTAATCCGAGTGTATATGTCTATGGATCAGATTAAAAGGAATAAACCTACCTTTCAATCAGAGCGAAATTTTAGAACAATAAAGGTGTAATTGAGCAGCCAATTTGAACAGCTAATGTATTATTTGGATACAATATATAACCTGTAGCCTTTACAGCTGTTCTGTCTGCCCAGCGCTTCCACTGGGCTACGCGTACAGTGTTTGTGTTGTGTGTACGTGTGTGAATCTGTATCCACTGTTCCACTGACATTCTGAAGTAAATTCCAAAATCGCTCAAGGATAAATTCGCAACTCTTGATAAGAAAAATTCTTGATAAGAAAGTGGAACTCTCCTTCCTCTTGGCACAATTTTAGGATTGGATGGACCCAAAATTCTTTCCAGTATGAGCTTGGGCAACACAACTTGACGACTCCTTTTTGTATTTTTGTGTTTTTTTTCCGCAAAGGTTTAAAAAATATGCATCTGGACTCAGTGTTCAAGGTTTCTGTGCATGACAAATTTTAGGCTGATGAACACGAAAGAATGCATACGAAAATTTCGGACTCAGTGTTCTATGGCCTTAACTCAGTCTTTTTGCACCTGATATTGTCCAGCTTTGAGGTCGATTCAGATTTGCATTTGTACTCAACACACATGAACAAACAAAGACATAAATCATGTTAGTGGCATGTGGCATTGAAAACACTCTCTCATTAACTATTTTGTAATGACATCTCGATCATGAATGATATTTTTGATTTATGTCCCGGTATTACGCAGCGTTAGGACCTGCATAAAAACATCAGTCAGATTTAGAGGTGAGATTGAGTTATGTCACAGGGAAGGATCTGTCTTGGATTTTTTCCCTGGTTTTTCAAAAGGGAAAATTGAAGGTATGTAGTCGGACAAGATGCGTAATTCTTTTAGACAGGCATCACTGCAAAGTTGTCTGCTCGCAATTTTCTCTTTGTCCTAAAATGGCATCAGCCAGACACGTCGGGGAACCCTGAGGCTCATGAGCGACGACGCATTGCTCGAGTTTGTGCTAGTGTTTCTCCTACTCTTTAGACTCTTTAGAGTGTAGAGAATATCTTTTTTTTAAAAGCAGCTCATTTAATTTGATCTTGGCCGAAATTGATTAGAAATATTTGAGGTCGCGCTCTGAGATTTCTGACTTTGATATTTCAAACCTGAGATGATTATCATTCAAGATCTCGTTATAGGAGAAACGAGAAAAAGGAAAAGCAGGATTTGCCGGATCAGTTCCATCGTGGGGAAACTCTCGAGATATAAAAGAGATGATTTTTCTTTCCCATGAGGCCTTTTGTTCTCGTACCTTATAGCCTAAGCCGCCCAGCTAGTTTAGAACAAGTTTTGTAGGACTGTATTGTCTCACGGTATATCTTAACTCTTATTTTGTGTTGTCTTATCATTGTCATTGCTCCTGACCTTTGAGATATTATCATCGTCTTTAATTCGGCGCTGCAGAAACAGGCTCTTCCAGCTGTCAGGCGTGTGCTTTATTTAGCGCTGTGCGTCGTCGGCCGGTCAGAGTTTCCCTCGCAGGGCCCCTTGACGCTCACACACAGACAGCGAGTCACAGTCTTTCCCAAACACACACACACACACCCTGTACAGCCCAGAGCCGGCGCTGCAGCAGAGCGACAGAGAGCGAGAAGAACCGGGAAACTGAGTGAGGGAGACGGAGAGGGAGAGAGAGAAGAGTAATAAAGCTCAAGAGGTTTAGCACGTTCTGCTTTCACTGTTTTAATTTGCTTCTCTCGGCACCTTGTCAACGCCTGCCAAATCTGCCGAGAGCCGGGATCAGACGTCTGAGACGGGAACACACAGGAATGCGGACAACCTGAGGTGACACTCGGTGTGTTTTCTCTTCTCCATCTCATCCTCCACGGCTACTCCACCCATTCCTTCAGCAAACACCGTTGAATTAATCGGATCAATAGAGGTGTTTGACAGGACTCTTTTTTGGGGGGGCCAACCAACATTTACCAGGGCTTACCGAGGACAATAAAGCCAATCGGACCCGTCATCCGTCTCTCCATGGCATCTGGGCTGTTTGCACCAGGAATATTTCGGAGAAGGGACGGCATGCGTCTCCGGGTTTCAATGGGGAAGCATCTCCGATGGCCAAATGAAGCGTTTTCCTCAAACAGTTATTAATGTGGAGGATTCACGATGAGGATGTACCACAGTGAGTTTCAAATCCCATACAAACGGCAGCGGAAAGACCCTCGTTCTGCTCTTTGTTTGTTATTTTTGCTCTACTACTATGGAACAACCACTTAACCATCCAGACTGTTTTTCTGTGTGATATGCTTGCCGTTTTGTTGCCTTAAATTTGATTTACGCACACTGTCGACGTTTTGAAATGAATGGAGTGTCTTCTCAGGACTCTTCTATGGAATAGCACACAGTAAGAAGATGTAATCTCCGTTGCTCCAGGTGGATTTATTTCTTGTTTTTGAGTTGCGTTTCAGTGGAGACATGTAAGGGTGTATAATGGCTATCCCAAGGCCGGCATAAGAGTTATTTATTTCCGAGAGCGAGAGGAGCCAACCCGAACCACACCTTCGCTTAAATGAAGACTGGCCGCAGTAACACAGGAAGGGAGAAAAAAATGATGCACGTCAACAATTTCCCGTTCCGAAGGCATTCCTGGATATGGTGAGTGGGGAAAATGGTTTGCAGAAGGAAAGTGTAATGTTGTGGTCAACAGTGATGTCCGGCCTAGGAAAATTGACATCTAAATGTTATTCAAAATAGATTTTGTAAGCCATACACTCTTAGTAGAAAAGGTTCTATATAGAATCCTTAAAAGGTTCCATCAGTGCTACATATTTGGAACCCCTAAAGGTTCTATACACTCTTAAAAAAAGGGTTCCTCTGGGTTCTATATAGAACCCTGGGGTTCCATACTTGGCCAATAGAACCTTTTACCCAAAAAATGGTTCTATATAGCCATTTCTGGTTCTAAATAGAACCAATTTCTTCTAAGAGTGTATTGCATAGTTGTGCTTGGAGTCAATTGTTTTATTTATGATCAATGTAATGAAGCATGACAAATTGTGCCATTTTTGCCAGGTTGTTGTCATACAAATTATGAACACATGCAAAAACATGAGATACAACCAAATAATAATAACTGATTATGGTAAAGTTTTTGCATTAGTAAAATAAAGCCTGTAGCTGTAGTTTGCCTTTTTTGCCTTATTTTTATGGTTTAATCAAACTTGTATAGGGTCATTATCAACACATACTGCATCCCCTCCGGACATCACTTTTGGCCACTACTGTATGTGTATTTGTGTTTCATGACTCTAAAAGTAGTTGGTAGGTCAAGCCTGTTTTACACACCAAAACATTGAGCTTCCACATACAGTATTTGCCTGTAGATTTGTCTTAATCTTTAGCTAAATATCACTGTGTGTCAGTGTAGTAAGAGCAAAGCTGCTGATGCTAAGCCATGTGGTTTTGTTCAAAAAAACAAACATACACTTATAAGACTATACTGGGCGTTTTCTTATAGTTTTAAATGCCATAAAGCGAGTCAATGCTGCCGTGTGCAATTGCAGACGGCAAATTTGACTTTTCGTCTCTCAATATTGTTTCCCCTCTTTTGTAAACTGATAGAAATGTTGTTTTAATTTTGCTATTGGAGGCAAATGACTATATTTTTATGTGTTGTAGTGTTTGTTCACCTCTATAGAAGTTTCCCCAAATATGATGATGTTCATTCTTGCCTGTTAAAGGTCACTCTCCTCTTGTTAAGGTCCAAACCTACTCATTTCCATTGAGAATAGCATCTAAACAGCCGTTAATGAGCACTCTTTATTCATATCACAAGCTTTAGAGTCTCCCGGACGCCAGTATTTTAACGGTTCTCCATCCAATGAATCTCCTTCTGAGATTCAGTATGGAGTTAAAGGATCATGTTTTTTTGGTGGCATTACAGCACACTGAGTGTATATTAGCTTTTGTCACTCAGGAAATTAGGCCTTGGCTTCAAAAACGTCATGTGACTGTTCATTTTTCGCTCTCCACGTTGGGTTTTTTCCCACGATATGTGTGCAACCACAGGCTTTTTTTAGTGAGCACAGGCCTCATGGGTTCACCAGCCCGTTCAACACCCGAGTATGAACAGCGGGGTCTGGTGTCATCCCTTGAAAAGCAAAACAGAGCAAAAACAGTGGCACATCAGCTATACGCTCTTAGAAGAAATGGTTCTATTTAGAACCAGAAATGGTTCCATCCCCCGCTCTATATAGAACCATTTTTTTGGTAAAAGGTTCTATTGGCCAAGTATGGAACCCCAGGGTTCTATTTAGAATCCAGAGGAACCCTTTTTTTAAGAGTGTATAGAACCTTTTACCAACAAAATGGTTCTATATAAAGCGCTGACGTATTTGGAACTCCAAAATGAACTATTTTGGAGTTCCAAATACGTAGCGCTGATAGAACCTTTTAAGGTTCTATATAGAACCTTTTCTTCTTAGAGTGTAATGTCTTCTCTCCAGGTCTCTTTAATGGCATCGCTCTGACATGCTGCTTTACGATGGTGATAAATGAGCTAACTGGAACGTAAGTGTGGCTCATCAACAGGGATTCAGTCCAACGGAGGTCCGTGTGTGTCTAGTTTCATGTAGGAGTGTCACACTTTAGTTTAAGTCACAACTTAAACAGAGGCATCATAAAAGCAGCACTAGCACATGACGAATGACATTAAACAAACCTTCAACGTTGGTTTAGTTCATGTACCAACAATGCTTCCTAAATATTTGGAAGGAAAGCAATCATTTGCATGTTTTTTTTTCTGCTATGATCAAATTACATAAGTTGCGAAAGCGCCGTACAATTCCTTTCCCACCCTAAAGCAAGACAGTATTGTTCTGTGAGAACTGAAAGCATTCGACCTCTGCTTTGTGCATGTGTGGGTGTGTGTGTGCTTTAAACCGTCACACTTTTGCCTAGTTTTCACTTCCACCTACACCATGCCTGTTATTTCAGAAGAGATCAATGGTCCAGTGATCTGCCATATGCTGTTCAGCTGGTGCTCCTGCATTTAGAAATGACAGGGTTGAGTTAGATCAGGAACCTGCTGTCTTTAAGATTGTGTTTTATAGCCTTAAAGACAGATCTCTCATCTTAGTCGTCTTCCCTAAGGCACCGCAGAACACTTCAGTGTCTATTTCCATTGACTTTCCATGTGAACAGTGTGTATTTTCAACAGATTAGTAATACATCAGTTCATACATTTGTCAGGTCAAGACATGTCAAAGCTCTCTGCTGGTGAGAACAACACAGTCTTTCTTATTTGAACAAACTTCAAATCTGTACATTCACTGCTTCGTTTGAAATTTTCTTGTGATAGAAATGGACTTATAATGTTGTTTTAAGCAATGAGAAGCAAACATTAATGTACGTCACAAGCAGAACACGCCAAGATAATGCAAACATACATCCCAATTACAGAAACTGAACAATGACAAGCTTCATTTGCTTCTGTTTGCAAAACAGACGAGTCAGTTTGAACTAGTTTTCCTTGAATCACTAGTAGAGCGAATGCATTGACGTCACTTTCCCGCGGATCAACCCCCTCAGCCTGACTGAGTGGCAAACGATCTGCTGCGTGACTGGATTTAATAGGGGAAAATGCGACTAAAACGAACAATTTGATCAATTTAAACTAAATGTTGGACTCAATATAGTGTTCCTTACAACTTACTAAAGATCCAGTGATCCATGGATATTATTGACATGCAGCCAGGAATCGTGTTCATGACATTTATGTTTGCCTGATTTCGACACCGGGAAATAAAAGCAATATAGACGGTAAACATAAAGCAAATTTGCCTGTGAACGCTTTATATAAATACAATATAGGCAGGTCTAAATCTGGGTGATTACTTATATCAGTGTTATATATAGCCTATATCATTATATCATCCAGCCATAAAACTTTATAGTTTTTTTTGTTGTTTTTTTGGTCAGTGTTTATTAAAAAACATCCAATAATGCAGAATATGCAACGAAATATATTTTATTAATGAGTTGTTCATATATATTACAATACAAAATATATGGGTATGGTTTTACAGCTAAATTCAGCATATTGACACAAAATGATAACTGCAAATCCACCTTTTGCCGACTGGAGTCCAGTTGTTTCTGTGAATTCCAGCGATCCATTTGCTCCTCTTTCTATAGCAGTCTGTAAAAATATACCTCAGATTTTTTTGTTAAATCTAGTTGTACAGTCAATCGCAAAGCTCTTTCCCACTTTATATGTGTTGTGTTAGTTTTTCGCGTATTCACGCTGAAAAAATAAAGAAAAACAAAAACAAAATACCCTCTATAGAAGTTGTGAGTTCAAAGTAAGAAAGTCAGTATTATATTATTATTTTATATTATATTACAGTATTGTATAGTGTAGTACAGTATATTGCAGGTTACATCATTATGCTGTCAAGTTGTGAGCCTTTTTAAGTGAGTCATTGAATCATTACAGCGACGTGCGTGTTGCATATTTAAATATATATATATATATAGGCTACACATATTTGATATTGTCTATTGAAGCTAATTATTGCATTGATTACTATGGAGGGGAAATACCCCATCGGCAAATCGCAACTTGCTTAACTTGGCTATGTTTTTTTTTAATCTACATGAAATTCCATTAAGTTTTCTTTTCTTTTTTTTTTAACATACCGTGCTTTTGAAGATGTAAATTCAGTCAATCTGTTATAAGAGATTTGTTCCTTAATGTAAAATGGAAATGTAAGGTAATTTTATGTTTATGCGGGATTTGAAACAGTGTCATCAAAACGATTGAACCAACGTTTTACCACTCGACCACTTTTCTCACTGAGAAAAGCCCAGAAGTTCGGTTGTTCAGCAGTCAGTGTGCGCACGCGAGAGAGAAGCAGTCTCTCATTCCTCAATAGCATCATTGAAAGCACCCAATTTATTTTTCACTGAATGCGAGATAGGCCTATTTTAACTTTTGATTAATAAAATGTTCTGCTATAAAAGTTTATATTCTAGTTAAAGCTATTCTATTTAAAACGTAGGCTACTTTTACATAATTTACGTTTTGCTTTCGCCAAATGTCCCTTTGCGCCACCTGGTGGTCATTTCGCAACTGACTTTGAAATACGGCTGGTTTATTTTTGCGCGGTAGATTGCACTTGCCGCGGCGGTAAATGACATTCTGGTTGTCCACCTACTGTATTTAGCGATTTGTTCTAAAACACTGATTCACTCGGGCAGAAAACAAATCATTGTCTTTGTGTGCGCATTTTAATCATTCATTCAACTGATTAATTTTAAAACACTGATTTATTCAATAATGAAGCAAATATGCAAGTAACTGGAAATATTGTTTCTAATATGCAAGTTACTCATATATTAACACATTAAATAATTATTTAAATGTTACAAAAGAGTACTATCACCATCACACAATTATTTTTGTAATTATATTTTATTTTCTACTATATATTGTTAGATGATTGGTTATTTTGGACACACTTTACTTTAGGGTCCAATTCTCACTATTAACAATGACTTTTGCCTCAATAAACGTCTAATAGCTGAAATGCAAATGGAGGGCAGGAAGTGATTTACTGTATTTAGAAAGCACTATAACAAACTCAAAATGCCTGTGTTTTGAGTCATTTATGGTTGCTTGAATCGATCAAACCACAAGGAGTTTTTATCGTGTACAAAAGTTGTTGTTCATAAGGGGGAAAATGCAAGAAATTGATCGAAAACTCTGAAAAAACGGCTTGCAATCCTACGTCTGCGGTCGGGAGGAGCCGAATGGGATAATGCTTGTGTGTGTAGCGTTCAGTGATCACTTCGTCAAAGGTGATTTAATACAACCTAAGTGACTGTTTGTGTAAGCGTGTAACGTTTCTGAACTTTGTAAAGTCAAAGTATGTCTGTAAGACAAGGTAGTTGCTGATATCTACCGCCTCGAATGGCAGGAAAATATTTCAGTTCATTTGAAAAATCGCTCCTCTTCATAACGTAAGGATCACGTCCAACATATGTTTCGTTAATAGTTAGTATGGTGGTAGATGTTAGGTTTAGGGATTAAGGGATGTAGAATATGGTCATGCATTACATCATAAGTACTAATAAACAGCCAATATCCTAGTAATATGCATGATACTAAGCAACTAGTTCATAGTGAGAATTGAACCCTGAAACTAAAGTGTTACAGTGATTACTAAGAGGCTAGAATCCAAAATATTATAATAATATGAAATTTCATATGCATCAAGTGACTAGTGTTTTGTAGAGGGAGGAATTTAATGGATGTCTGAATTATGGAGAGCAGATTGAATAAAAACAATGAAAGAATTTTAAAAATGTTATCAGTGCTGTGTGATAAACCCAAAATCACATAATCCCAGTATTTCTTTTGGAAACACGCACACGGCTAAATACACACATTCCATGTTTGTGTTTAACTCTTTTTCAACTGGTCCCTGTTTCTCCGTGGAGGGATTTCATGGATGATGAAAAGCTCGTTTTTTTCCTCCCGAGTACTTTTCAGGAAATATTGAGGCAGTTATATGCCGTCAGATTGAATTGTGGGAGTTAGGGTTTAAAGTCACTGAATTGATCTACTCAGTTGAGCCGTGAACAGTTTAAAAAGGACAGTGCTCGTTCGTGTGCCGCGTAAGCTTGCTTGAATGACCTTTGCATACGCTTTTATGCCGTCACTAATTGGGAAAATCAATTACTGCAAAAAAGCAACGCAGCAAAATAATGAAGGAAGGATTAACCAGCACTGAGCTTGAGAGACGCTCAGTGAAGGACTTACAGTTTTATGACACCTACGCTCTTAACTTAAGTCTAAAAATATTATGCAATGCATTTGCAAATGCTTGGCCAGTGCATTGAAATGGTCCACGTGCTTAGCTTGCGTTCTTCAGTTACTGTTGCAGCGACAGACTTTATTAATATGCAATGCATTCTGTAAAACTGTTCATTCCTCTGTTCATCTGTTTAGAGCAACATGCCACCCATTATTTGCATCTGCACTATTGTTTTAGCTTTATAACGGTTCATTTCACATTGTGATATTTACTGCATGCTGTCCGCCAAAGCTCCCTGAGCGTCGTCCCTGGAGCGTAGATAACAAATAACACAAACCACACACACACCAGAGACTGCTATACACACTGTAGGTTAACTGGGAATTTAAGCAGTATGGCACATCACTGCATGGCCTCCTCTTTCCTAGCAATCCACACCCAAACAGCAGCATCACCCTGGGGTCAGAGTTAAGAGGCAGAGCCCAGCAAGCATTTTTGCATTTAAAAGACGACCAAACACAGTCCAGACGTCTCAGACTAAAACAAGGCAAAATTTGGGCTGTCAGTGAAAATTTAATAGACGTCTAAACCGTCGTAAAGAATAGGCGGATCTTTTGTGACGTCATTGTTTGACGTTTGTCGCGTTGCATCATGGGAATCGTGTGGCAGGAAACACCGCTAGATACCTGTAATTTGATTGTTTTGCACGTTTGGAGGAGGATTTAGAGAAGAGGACGGTTCACTCTTGCTGTGTGGTCGATTGTACGGCTTGATGGGGGCGTGATAAAAAGTTTTTCATTTCATTTTCAATAAATACTGTAAATAAATAAGAACACTGATCGATGAAGACTTACCCGGCTTTGCAGTCGCAGTGAGCAGTGATTATTTCGCCGTTCTGCGTTCATCCATGGGAGATGCGACTCACGCTGTGACTCTACTTGGCCAGGTCTAAGCTCTGCTTTTACTAGGGCTGGGTATCGTAACAAAATGTTCAGATACCGATACCTCTGACTTCGATATCGGTTCCTGAACGATACCTTTTTCGAATACCAATATTATGTAACCAGTTTTATAAATATAATATTACACTTTACATTTTTATTGTTACTTTTTCACGCTGATGTATGTAAAAATGCACCAATGCTAAAGTTTTCTATGGTTCCTAATCATTTAACAACATTTTTTTACTTCAATGAGCTCATTGTTTCTGCCTTATCTTAATGTTTAACAATGAAACTGAATGAAAATAATTGAAATGCATTACACTGTCACCTCTGATCACTCTAAATTGTAATTTAGAAACATGCATTTTCTGTAAAGCTGCTTTGAAACGATATGTATTGTGAAAAATGCTATACAAATTAAAGTGAATTAAATCAAATATAGGCTACTGGGGGCGGGATAATGTTAAAAAGCACTGGCAACAGAAGCCTAATGATTATGGATGTGTCGTGAAACAACAGCAAGGATATATTTTTAATCGTTTATTAATGAACAAGTGTTTAATAAGTCTGCTGGCAGCAAATATGATTATGGCGATGCTGACTCGTCATTCCTGCAGCAGTGAATGCGCGCGCCTAACGTTATATGGATCAGGTAATCAAACTATTCATTTCTAATTGTTTTGTTTGAAAGTAGAATTATTTTGACCGACTATAGACCTATTTCTCTTGTCTATGAGGCAAGTATCCCATATACTGAGTGTCGGTTCATCTGTGACGCGCTCCAGTTCTTGAAGCGGAAGACGGACTTTGTACTCTCAACAAGTGTGTGTGCGCTTATCAGATTTACCGTGTTACTGGTCTTGGCGGCAAATATCCTGTCAAATATTGCATCGCGTGCTTCTGGTATCGAAGTCTGGCACACAGGTACACTTTGGATCACTTCCACATATTTTCTATCCATCTGGGTTGGGACGCTTACACGCACGCACACACACACTCACGTGCGACGAGCTACGTCTCTGAGCAGCCGCGTAAACTAGTGTTTTCTGCCACAGCCTATCGTGTGCGTGCTTATTGTTTCACTGACGTTGATGAGATTAACCACTTAGGTACCGAAATTTGGTATCAAAAAACAAGACATGTTTCGATACTCGGTAGTACCAAATCAATTCTGTCGGTACCTAAAAAGTTACTTTTACAGACTGATCTCATGAAATGGCGTACGTATAACACGCGCAATTCGATATTTCCAACACGCATAATCACTTTTCAGCGTGTTTATGAACGCCGTTGACTTAATGTTACATTACTGTATATATAAATATATGACCTACCCCAACCCCATCCCTAAACCTACCCATCACTGTGGTTAATACCATATAGGGCCCTATTTTAACGATCTGAAACGCAAGTGTCAAAGCGCAAAGCGCAATTAACTTTGTGGGCGGATCTCGGCGCTGTTGCTATTTTCCCGGCGGGATAAATGCCTCTTGCGCCTGGCGCAAATCTAAAAGGGGTTGGTCTGGAGTAGCTTCATTATTCATAGGTGTGGTTTGGGCGTAACGGAAATAAACCAATAAGAGCGTCATATCACATTCCCTTTAAGAGCATGATGAACGAGATGCGCTTGTTCCGTGGCGCAATTCTATTTTAACGCGATTTACCAGGCGCGCTTCAGCATCGGTTCACAGCCGAGTAGAACGATGTTCTCGTCAGGGCCGTAAAAGAAAGAGAAGGGACACTGGGGATGGGACAAACCCACCCAAATTAGCTTCGGGTTAAACATGCATATAATAATTTGGGTAAATGTGTAAGCTTTATGCCTGTTTTTCCCATCATCATGGACACAACAATGATTTCCCTCATGTTTATATATTTTTCCGTATAATAATGTATCATTTGCAAAAAGTAAAATGCATCTGTGTTGATGAGAGAATCATCTACAGTGTATCACACTCTGTATTATGGCCAAGCATGCACGCTGAAAATAACATCTGAATATACGCGCAACGCGCCACTGACTTAAGTACCAGGTGTTTTCTGGTCATTGGCGCAATTGTTTTCTGGAAGTGTAAAATAGCAGCAGGGATTGTTTGCGCCGACACACGCCTCCTTTTTGCGCCAACCCGCCCAGGAAGCGCAAGTTCATTTGTTAGTTTACCGACGTGCATCTGTGGAGGAAAAAAGCCCACTTTGCGCGAGTGCAAAATAGGAATGATAAATGCGTCAGTGTATAAAGTCATTTGCGCCGGGTGCAAGATAGAGCCCCTAATTAGTCTTTCCCTACCATCCTAGGAAAAAAATATCGCTCCCAGATGTAGATCTACATTTTGCTTCGTTTCGCTTCCGACATTTAACGGCGTAGACATACAAGCATACACGCGGATAGCTCAAAATGCGTATAGATAACACACCACTTGATTCGAAAGTGTCGTGTATGTTTACGCAAAAGTCATGATGTCATGTTGCTTTTAGCACAATCACTGCTTTCTGTTTGGCAGAAAATATCGGCCGAACTTTTAGAAAAACAAAATAATCATACTCCTCTCAGACTTTTGAAAGCCTTTAATCTTTCATGACTGAAGGGTCCAGGGGTTTCTATTGAAGGGATAGTTCACTTAGAAATACATTTTTGATATGTTTTAGCTTACCTCAAGGGCATCCAAGATGTAGGTGTCTTTGCTTACACAGTATTTTCACATGTATTTTGACATTTTTTGGTCAAACCGGTGTTGTTTGTCAGTCATATAATGCAGTTTTAGGGGGTCCACCTCAAAGATCATGCACAGAGAAGTCCAAATTAAACATGATTTAATGACTCGTAAATGTAAGTACACATTGATTGCCTAATTCTGTTTGTTTTGTTGCCACACAACCACTCACTCGCGCATGTGTACAAAGATATCAACAAAGATCCTCCTATAGACTAGTCATCAATTAGATAAAGAAATGAAATGAGGGAAGAAATGAAAGCGAACACCTTGTAATCACTGTTGAGTTTGCTTACATGATGAATATCACACATCTCACGAGTTATTTCGGCAAAAACAACATGCAACCAAATCCAAGGTTATTTCATCTAGAAGTGTGTTCCTCATAGCCGGACTATATCGAGTCTACAGTTAACCTAGACGCTGAAATGATGCCTATTGCATGCTGGGAGGCCGTTATTTAATATTTCTCAAAGTACAGACAAGCATAGACGGCTCGACTCGCTTGCATTACTGGCTCCAGCATCAAACTACTCATATTAGCATGGCTTTGAGGACTTTAATAAAGCAGAGAACATATGGGATATCTATGCATGCTTCCAAAACATTTCCTTATGCACTTCTCAAGTGACGTGTTTCAGGTGTTAGTTGAGGATAAGACGTAGTAACCGTGCTATAAAAAGACACGAGTGTGGGTTGTGACGTCTGGAGATCTTCCCAGGTTTACGCCTGAGACAGGGCATCCCTGGGACGTCCCGCATACGCACACCCACGGCTCAGTGACATCACAGAGGTACGGTTTGATGGGATTAGCATTAGTGTTATGCACTTCCAACAGCAAAATGACTAAACCCATTACATCAGCCAGTGTTAATACTGCAGACGCGAACGCTAGCCGCTCCTCATGTCCACTGTGCTGTGAATAATGCACGGATTAGAAGGAAAGGCCCTCCGAAGATTTCCTGCCAGAGCTGTTTTGAGTTTGACGATGCAAATGAAGGTGACCGGAGGCTGGAGGAATTCTCTGGAGAGATTAGCAGGAGCTCTGCATGCTTCACATGCATCTACACATCCATCGGTCCATACTCCATATTTATGGATGATTTGATAAAGTCCTGTTGATGAAACATTAGTTTAAAGCTTAGTTTAGACATTAACTGTAAAAGTCATTGCATTTAATCCTACAAAATTCTGATCCCATCTACCATTTATTTAGTTTATATATTTATACAGGACAGGTGAAACTTGAAAAATGACAATATTGTGCAAAAGTTCATTTATTTCAGTAATTCAACTTAAAAGGTTAAACTAATATATAGACTCATTACATGCAAAGTGAGATATTTAAAGCCTTTATTTGTTATAATTTTGATGATTATGGTTTACAGCTTATGAAAACCCCAAATTTAAAATTAGAATATTTAGAAAAGGTTTTCAAAATTGTAAGCCATAATCATCAAAATTATAACAAATAAAGGCTTGAAATATCTCACTTTGCATGTAATGAGTCTATATTAGTCTCACCTTTTTAGTTGAATCACTGAAATAAATGAGACTTAGACACGATATTCAAATTTTTCCCAAGTTTCACCTGTATGTGTGTGTATATATATATTTAATTTAATTTTCTCAATCAAATGCACAAAACATTCCAACTGATCTCATTTTTGAACAATTCATTCATTTGCATGATCACACTGAACATAACTCTTTCGCAATGCAATAGAAAGACATGTTTGCATTGCATTCGTTTTGCACTAGAGCCCGACCGATAAAGGATTTTGAAGGCCGATACAAATATTTTTTTGGTTTTAAAATCCGATATTTCTGATATATCGGCCGATATTATTTTATTTCAGAAACGTGCAACAAAACATTAACAGATTTCTCTAACATTAGTTATTTGTAGTTATTTATGAGTTTTAACTAAAATAATATGATAATGCATTTTAAAAAGAAACTTGTTTCTTTTATTGTCACAACAGCACAGACTGATGATAGTGGCATTAGCTAGCTTTATGGTTTGCTAGTCTATGATGAGCCATAATTTAGCAATGGATAACGTCATACTGCATATCGTAGAACATACATTTTCAATATAACAGGCCAAGGAGAGATGATACGTCTCATTGCTATAACTGTCACGTGCTATTAAAGAAATACTTCAGTCACATTGTCAAAAGTTAAAAGGACAGTCTGTCAACTACACCGTAACAACGTAATCGTAACTATTACTAGCTGATTCCACTTCACTTTCGGCTTATTTAACAGCAGCAAAACTGGACATGATGGTCACAAATTTTGTCATGCTTATTTGAGTTAAGAGAACTGATGGGGATGATCTTTTAATTGTTATTCAAGCAATGTGTGTCTCGTGACCAACTCGAACGAGTGTTGCCAACAGGAATGGTGTAGAGCGCCCTCTGGTGGACAAACTATACAACTCCAACACTCATGACATGGTTCAAGCGTGTTTCGTCCGTTTTTATTTTATTTTTGAAATATTCATTTATCGGCCATTATAACTGCCGATTCCGATAGTTTGGAAAATGCCTAATATTGGCCGATAATATCAGCCTGCCGATATATCGGTCTGGCTCTGTTTTGCACTTATTTTTTTTTTTGTTTATCTCATCAAATACAGCTTAGGTAAAATATGATTTGACTGGGACACTGATTTGGCAGCACTGAAGAGCTGTGCAAAGGATCCTGTCCTGTATGAAGGAAATGATGTCAGCTCTGTTAGAGATGTTCTGATATTCTCTTTCTCTTTCCAATACCGAATTTCGGTACCTGGACTCAGGGTATCGACCCGATAGTACTGACCCGATACCTGGGTGTGTATCTATATAATTCATTTCTAGCCCTGTATGAATTGATAGAATTATTTGATGGTGTGCTTTTTATTTTAATTATCTGACATACATTTCACAGCGATATATTATTTATTTTTCTTAAGTGAAAAATAACTTAAAATGCAGCCACGCATCTAATACTGTAAACTGAAAAAGGTATTTTAGATTTACAATATAACTGTATACAAAAAGTGCAACAAATAAATCTAGGAATCTAAAAAAATATATGAATAATATTTAAAATAACCTCTTTATAACTTAAAGTCCATAAACAATTGGCTGGTCGTCCAGAATAATAAACTCGATCATTTGGTCAGTTATATTTATCGCTCGTTGGCATTCTTTTGTTAACTTTTCTCCTTGTTTGATTGTTGATCCTTCTTTGCCCATCGTGTTCTGCGGTGTGACACGTCTTCAAATGCTTTATTAAGTGTTGAAGCGGCTAATCTTGTTCTACCCCTCGAAATTGCAGTATGGCATAGATCAATTCTTCTTCACTGCTCTAAACAGTGGTTGCAACAGCACAACTTCCTTTGTTGCCACAAACAAAACCACTGTTTACAGCAGCAAAGAAGAATGGGCTCTATGCACAACTGCACTACTTCCTGAACTTCAGCCAGCTTCTTGTTTCCTGTCTGGCATTATTGGGCACATTGATTAATTCAGGTGTGTCTGATTATTGTTGCCGTGACTACTGAGGTCAAGCACATCTGAATTAATCAAATTGTCCAATAATGGCAGACAGGAAACAAGGAGCTGGCTGAAGTTCAGGAAGTAGTGCAGTTGTGCATAGAGCCCATTGATCTCCAATTTGCAGAGGGTAACTAGGCTAGTTATTGTTTTAAGAAAAGGGTATCGGATCGGTACATGGGTAGAAGTACTCGCCGATACCGATGCCAGAATTTTTATCGTATCGGCGGCATTTCCGTTACTAGTATCAGAATCAGAACAACTCTGTTTATTCTTGTGGCTCATGACTACACTTAAAGCGGTGAACTAAAGGAACAGCGGTGCAGTATGGGTGAATAGTTAGTAGAGTAACGTAAGCTGTAAAAAAAGAAATACAATTAGTTTACGTCTTTTTGAGTAACGAGGTGATGAACTTTTTCTAATGAACATCTGTTTGATGTTAGAAGTGTCCGACGGGGTGCTTGATCACCTGTAGTGTTACAGACACTCTTCTCCTGATTAAACCCTGCTTCTCCACATTCTCACTGACACTTTTTTGGCCTATCATTGCTTGTATTTCCCTTGAGATTTGAGGATCTTGTTTCTTGATTGCTATAGAGGACATACATGCACAAGCTTTCAGGCCCTCGGGGAACTCTGCGATATTTTCCAGCTGGGAATGTTGTTTTAAGAAACATGTTTCCAGATGTAAACAAATCACAGGAAATGTTGGAGGTAGAAGGGGACTCGCGTGGAGGTATAGTTTTTAATGGATTTTTTATTACAGCACCAGTACGTATGCATGATAATGAGCGGCATATGCAGTTATGTAAATTTGGTTCAGCAGGTGTTGAGCATAACTGCGTGTGTTAGAAATGTGTTTACTGCACTGTTATCTGTGACGCAGTTGAGGGTATTTAAGGGGATGAGGTGGATTAACCTTCTTTTGTTCTCGTTTAGTCCTCCCATCCAGTCACAGGCGTTCTTCTCTCCAGAACATGTCCTCTCATTTGGACTTCAAAGAATGTTTTTCTTTTAAATACCCTTCGTCTGTCTTTGTTTCAAGTTTCACATTATTTATTTTGTCCCCGAAATAGCTGGTGCCTGACATTAAGCTCAGTTTCTCATTGTCTGTATATGGAAATGCTTTCAACTAATGGTAATGCCAAACTGCAAAATGTTTTTAAAGAAGCCTTATTCTGTGTTCTTTATATCTGCAAGAACTTTGCAGATATTTTCGCACTCAAGCCGCAGCAATACACACTGTATTGCTGCGGTTTGAGTGCGAAAATATCTGCAAAGTTCTTCTCTATATCAGTGTCAGTGTTTCTGAACTCCTGAAACGCCTCCACTGTAGTCTTGAGTTTCTTCCAGGAACAAACATGTCTCAATATTCCTCATTTAAATAATTAATATGCAGAATAAAGGGGTGAACATTTCCCCAAACACACTCGAAACGCTCGAGCAATCACAACACACTGATCCAGACGACCAATCAGAGCACAGTGTGCTTTTCAGAAGGAGGGGCTTCATAGAGACAGGAAGTAAACAGAGCGTTACTGACAGACTGGGAAGAGAGGAGCCGCAACAATGGAGAATATGAGGAGAATAATGTGTAAAATAATAAACCTAATCTAGTAGGACTAATCTAGTAAAAAATCAATAGCATATAGGTCGAAACAGGGTTATTAATAACCAGCTCCGATCGTAGTCGAAAAGGGCCCGTGACGCTAAATTGTACCTGACAGAAATTTTCCGCGGTAAGACCGTTCTGAGCTGTGCCAAACGGGTCTGAGAGATGCTCCGGCACACAGGGAGCCAGAGCTCGGTCTCCTGTGGAGAGATCATTAAAGCAGAGAGACGAGGAGACTGGAGCTGGCAGATCTCTCATCGCAGGTGATCGCACACATGGCACTCACCAATTAAACCTCTTATTACAGGACGCTTCCCAGACGAGTGGCGTCTGTCTTCACCGCAGAGCATCTTGGGTAAATGGAAAGGCAAAACTACATCCTTTGATGGCAAATAAGGCTTAGCAGACATCAGAGAAAATGAAGGAGTGATATAAAGCCTGCTGTATCATATTTCAGACGGCTTTGTAAATGATCGAGTTGATTAAAACTTTGCTGAAAACCTGCTGTCGTCTGATTAATAGTTTAGACTCTTTTATCAAGTAAAAAGCCTTTTAGTGTAATTGTACAAACGTTCAACTTCAGCTTGTGCTTTTTAATGTGAAATCTGCACTGATTTTTATCAAGTTAACATAAGAATTACTTAAAGGGTCACTCCACCTCTGGAGAGATGAATGTGCATTTAACAATGGGTCATTTATGTAGAAGAAATATGAAATTATTTTTGAATTTGGAGCTTTCTAGACTTTCTAGAAATGTATTTTTGGCTTATGTGGATGAAAGACAACAACTCCCAGAATGCACTTGCTTCGCTTCCCTAGGAGGCACGCCTGCCGGTAACTGGCAGTAGTCGTGAGTCATGTTTACTGTGGCGAGCGGGACGAGTGAGGGCCGCTGGAGAACGCGCGAGTCATGTTTACTGTGGCGAGCGGGACGAGTGAGGGCCGTGGGAGAACGGCGCGAGTCATGTTTACTGTGGCGAGCGGGACGGAGTGAGGGCCGCGGGAGAACGGCGCGAGTCATGTTTACTGTGGCGAGCGGGACGAGTGAGGGCCGCGGGAGAACGGCGCGAGTCATGTTTACTGTGGCGAGCGGGATGAGTGAGGGCCGCGGGAGACGGCGTGAGTCATGTTTACTGTGGCGAGCGGGACGAGTGAGGGCCGCGGGAGAACGGCGCGAGTCATGTTTACTGTGGCGAGCGGGACGAGTGAGGGCCGCGGGAGAACGGCGCGAGTCATGTTTACTGTGGCGAGCGGGACGAGTGAGGGCCGCGGGAGAACGGCGCGAGTCATGTTTACTGTGGCGAGCGGGACGAGTGAGGGCCGCGGGAGAACGGCGCGCAGTCATGTTTACTGTGGCGAGCGGGACGAGTGAGGGCCGCGGGAGAACGGCGCGAGTCATGTTTACTGTGGCGAGCGGGACGAGTGAGGGCCGCGGGAGAACGGCGCGAGTCATGTTCACTGTGGCGAGCGGGACGAGTGAGGGCCGCGGGAGAACGGCGCGAGTCATGTTTCACTGTGGCGAGCGGGACGAGTGAGGGCCGCGGGAGAACGGCGCGAGTCATGTTTACTGTGGCGAGCGGGACGAGTGAGGGCCGTGGAGAACGGCGCGAGTCATGTTTACTGTGGCGAGCGGGACGAGTGAGGGCCGCGGGAGAACGGCGCGAGTCATGTTTACTGTGGCGAGCGGGACGAGTGAGGGCCGCGGGAGAACGGCGCGAGTCATGTTTACTGTGGCGAGCGGGACGAGTGAGGGCCGCGGGAGACGGCGCGAGTCATGTTTACTGTGGCGAGCGGGACGAGTGAGGGCCGCGGGAGAACGGCGCGAGTCATGTTCACTGTGGCGAGCGGGACGAGTGAGGGCCGCGGGAGAACGGCGCGAGTCATGTTTACTGTGGCGAGCGGGACGAGTGAGGGCCGCGGGAGAACGGCGCGAGTCATGTTTACTGTGGCGAGCGGGACGAGTGAGGGCCGCGGGAGAACGGCGCGAGTCATGTTTACTGTGGCGAGCGGGACGAGTGAGGGCCGCGGGAGAACGGCGCGAGTCATGTTTACTGTGGCGAGCGGGACGAGTGAGGGCCGCGGGAGAACGGCGCGAGTCATGTTTACTGTGGCGAGCGGGACGAGTGAGGGCCACAGGAGAACGGCGCGAGTCATGTTTACTGTGGCGAGCGGGACGAGTGAGAGCCGCGGGAGAACGGCGCTAACGATGAGCAACACCTGTGTGACGCACCGGTCTTTTATCTCTCACGGAGGAGCAGGAATTTTATTAGCAAAGTTAAAACGCACATCAACCGATCGCTTGTTTAGCGTTCATGTAAACACTACATTCAGATTCACCAATCGGAATGAATTCAGTTAGATTGAAACAAAAGCTGTGCATGTAAACAATAAATGGCGACTATATGTCCTGGTGTATCAAATACAATACTCAACCAAACAATGTCTAACCTCTTTTCTTTAGATTTGAAAATATATATGTTGCCTAAAGGTTTAACAAAATGTCCCATTTAAAAAAAAAAAAAACATCTATACTTTCATACGTCAGGCTTTACAAGGTTAAAACTCTTCAGGTGTAATGTCAGAAATCTGTTGCTAATTATAGCTCTGATATTCAAACTGGTTTTTCAGCATTCATAGTCACATTCATCAAGCTGATCCTGCCTTGACGGAGAATCTGATAAAGCAAAGCCCTTTCTGAGATCACTGAGGGGTGTAACAATGCCCTCATGTCACGATTCGATACATATCACGATACTGAACTCACCAGACCATATTAGTGCGATACTTAGAGACATTTTTTAAAAGGTTATCAAAATATGAACTGAAAACTTGAATTTTTTCTTTTTTTTTTTGGTGAAGTATAAACAATACATATTGTAACTCTCCACAAAACATTTGGTTGCATTTTTGTATTGCGATATATTGTTACACCCCTTTTAATTTTTTTTTACATATTTGTCATTGAAAAACATGGAATATAACAAGAACATTTAAAAATATATTTTTTAACTATCTTCCCACACCCACCCTCAGCATCCCGGAAATCTGTTACACTTGTATAGAAGTTATTATACCAACGCTAAGACAGACCAGCCCGTTCTCATCCCTAAGCGCCATACACAACGCTTTTGCAAAAGCGTAAATATCCAACGCACATGGCACCCTTTCAGCGCCAAATGAGACGTAAAATAAATCGGGCAGAAGGCGCCTCCTAGTGGTCTAACCCTAACCCTACCCCATACCTAAACTTAACCATCTCATTTGGCGCTAAAGGGTGCCATGTGCGTTGGATATTTACGCTTTTGCAAAAGTGTCATATATGGCGCCTTGGGATGAGAATGCGTTGGACAGACATGCCCATATATTTTCAAATACATAAGCACATCATATATACACATATCAAGTGGAGTGAGAGGTCTCTATTATTGCCTGTATGGAAATTTGGTTATTTTCCAGAAAATTTATAAAAAAGATCCCATATTTAATGGTAATCTTTTAGTTTGCCCTTTATACTGTAGGTTATTCTTTCCAATGCAATACAGTGTGTCAGATCTTTTAACCAATGATCAATGGACCTTCTATGTTCTTCCAGTAAAATGCTACCGAATGTCTTGCAAGAACTAGACAAATATCAATCATTTTAGTGTGATTACTTACAGGAATGGAATCCAAAGCACATATTTCAGGGGTCATTGGAACTGGTTTTGAAATAATTAAAGAAATTACTAAGTATCATTTTTAAACAGTTTTGAGCTTCCGCCTCCAACACAACAAGACGGCAAAGAAAATATCATGATGGCTGCGGAAAATGAAAGGCTGACTCGTTTATTAAGTTAAAAGCATGTATCATGTAACTTGTGATCATAGTAGATGGTCTTCTTGTGTTACAGTATCTGCTGGTGGCCGTAACTGTACCCGTTTGACCAAACCACCATATACATGCAAATGAAGGCGCTGTCTTTCGTATCAGGCTCTTCGTCTGTTGGGGTTAGATGAGATTGAGCTGAAACACAGGCTAGTTAACTTAATCTAAGCAAAACATTCCAGCAGTGCTTTCCAAACAATCCCGGGTCAACAGTCCCAGAGGCTTTCACTGCTTCAACAGGACACGCCGATCTTTCAATATGTCCAATTCCCAAAGACTTTGCTTCTGTTGATACATCTGGATTTACTTTAGTTTTGTGTCTTCTGTTTTTGAGCCTAAGGCTTGAGCATCAGCAGGGTTTCATAACACACCAGCCTGTGTGTGTAGTGCAGAAAAACTCAAGAGAGTCATCAGTTAACTTGCGTGTGTATTGTTCAGCAGTGTCAGCCGCTCATAAATCACAGTTTCACCATGGACAGGACACACGTTTAAGTGGGCCGTTGTTCACCGGGCTCGGTTTCAGCAGACGACACTCCTAGGTTAGCTTTGAGTCTTTTCGCACTCGGGAAGCTTTAGGGCCCCAATTGACTTTGTACACTGACGCGTGTATCATTCCTATTTTGCACTCTGACTTTTCCCTCCACAGATCACGTCGGTAAATTAGGGAATGAACTTGTTCTCCCGGAGGCGGTTCAGCGAAAGTTTTCGATTCGCTGAACGTTCACTGGTCTATTTGGCAGTTCCAGAAAACAATTTCTAGCCTGGATGCCAGCCGAATTTAGCCCCGCCCACAACATTAGAGAATGGGATGTTCAGTCTTGACTTGATCTGTTGTGAAGCAAGTGTGCCTGAACCAAAGCTGTTCAGAACAATCAAATCATCAGGGCGGGCTTTATACGATGATGGACAGATGATCAACCGTAATCGTAATCATCACGTCACTAAAGAGCGCTCGGGTCGAGTTTGTTCTCAACAAAGAATGTCCGCCGCTGGAGAACTGAGGTGTGTAGATTCAGCCATCGCATCTGTTATAGAAGATGTAGACAGCGCATTCATTTTAAAAGAGGAACTGAGAACCGCGAGTGGTTCCGTTGAAACATCCCATAATCAGCCAATGGAGCCGTATCAGACTCACACTCTGACTAATCTGAGTATGATGACATCAGGCTAAACAACTTCACCACAGATCAGAAAAAACCCAGTCTATAGTCAGTTATTCAGAGGCTATTTTAAGGGCTCATGCTTGGCCATAATGTAGCGTGTGCACAACACACACACACTTCTTACACTGCTTCTCTCATCTACACAGATCGCAGCCCGATTTTTGCAAATGCAATTGTTTTTAAACCTTTTTCAAAACTTTAAATGCCCACGTCAGCAAACATCCAAAGTTTGTCATGACAAATACATTTTTTTCTAGTTTAATGTTTCTAGTTTTTCGTGTCATATGAATTGTTTTGAACATCAATTTATTTTCGTTCTACTTCCTTATTTTGAAATGCATCCTGTTTGTTGCCTCAGTTCCAATTCATGAAAAATGAGTGTAAAATTCTTTTATCCACAATGTCCATCACAAACCTCATTCGGACGTAAATACCAGGTGGGAAACAACAGCCTAAAATGTAGTCCACATTTGTAGTCCATGTTTGTAGTCCATGTTTATAATCCATGTTTGTAGTCCATGTTTGTAGTCCATGTTTGTAGTCCATGTTTATAGTCCATGTTTATAGTCCATGTTTGTAGTCCATGTTTGTAGTCAGTTAGTCCATGTTTATAGTCCATGTTTGTAGTCCATGTTTGTAGTCCATGTTTGTCCATGTTTGTAGTGCATGTTTGTAGTCCATGTTTGTAGTCCATGTTTGTAGTCCATGTTTGTAGTCCATGTTTGTAGTCCATGTTTGTAGTCCATGTTTGTAGTCCATGTTTGTAGTCCATGTTTATAGTCCATGTTTGTAGTCCATGTTTGTAGTCCATGTTTGTAGTCCATGTTTGTAGTCCATGTTTGTAGTCCATGTTTGTAGTCCATGTTTGTAGTCCATGTTTATAGTCCATGTTTGTAGTCCATGTTTGTAGTCCATGTTTGTAGTCCATGTTTGTAGTCCATGTTTGTAGTCCATGTTTATAGTCCATGTTTGTAGTCCATGTTTGTAGTCCATGTTTATAGTCCATGTTTATAGTCCATGTTTGTAGTCCATGTTTGTAGTCCATGTTTGTAGTCCATGTTTGTAGTCCATGTTTGTAGTCCATGTTTGTAGTCCATGTTTGTAGTCCATGTTTATAGTCCATGTTTGTAGTCCATGTTTGTAGTCCATGTTTGTAGTCCATGTTTATAGTCCATGTTTGTAGTCCATGTTTGTAGTCCATGTTTATAGTCCATGTTTGTAGTCCATGTTTATAGTCCATGTTTATAGTCCATGTTTGTAGTCCATGTTTATAGTCCATGTTTGTAGTCCATGTTTGTAGTCCATGTTTATAGTCCATGTTTATAGTCCATGTTTGTAGTCCATGTTTGTAGTCCATGTTTGTAGTCCATGTTTGTAGTCCATGTTTGTAGTCCATGTTTGTAGTCCATGTTTGTAGTCCATGTTTGTAGTCCATGTTTGTAGTCCATGTTTGTAGTCCATGTCTGTAGTCCATGTTTATAGTCCATGTTTGTAGTCCATGTTTGTAGTCCATGTTTGTAGTCCATGTTTGTAGTCCATGTTTGTAGTCCATGTTTATAGTCCATGTTTGTAGTCCATGTTTGTAGTCCATGTTTATAGTCCATGTTTGTAGTCCATGTTTATAGTCCATGTTTGTAGTCCATGTTTATAGTCCATGTTTATAGTCCATGTTTGTAGTCCATGTTTATAGTCCATGTTTGTAGTCCATGTTTGTAGTCCATGTTTATAGTCCATGTTTGTAGTCCATGTTTATAGTCCATGTTTGTAGTCCATGTTTATAGTCCATGTTTGTAGTCCATGTTTGTAGTCCATGTTTGTAGTCCATGTTTGTAGTCCATGTTTGTAGTCCATGTCTATAGTCATGTCTAGTTCTCATGTTTGTTGTCCATGCTTGAACACATACACTTTAGAAGCCTATAACTATGTGCTGAATGGTCCTGTACAAGACTTGTGTGTACGATCTGCAGTTCTGCCGAGCCAGCGCCGAGACGACGACAATGTAAACAGTGACATTACAGTGCGATTTTAATCATGTGAATATTTTCTAGAAATAAAATGTCCAGATACAGCATATTCATTTTACATTGATACTAGCACCAAACAACACAATACGATGATATTTAATAATAATAAAAGTATTTTAAGCTCCTTATTATGTAGCCGAATCTGTGCTGATTTGCATTGGCCGCCTGCAGTTTTCACTTTGTTTTGCCTCCAGCTAGCGCCGTGACGTAACTGTGACGTCGGCGCAAAAGGGGTCTATAGTCCATGTTTGTAGTCCATGTTTGTAGTCCATGTTTATAGTCCATGTTTGTAGTCCATGTTTATAGTCCATGTTTATAGTCCATGTTTGTAGTCCATGTTTCATAGTCCACTGTTTGTAGTCCATGTTTATAGTCCATGTTTGTAGTCCATGTTTGTAGTCCATGTTTGTAGTCTATGTTTGTAAGATGTTTATGTTTGTAAGCTCCAGTCATCTCAGTTGTGGTAAGACACCGCATCGGGCCACAGGTGGAGGAGTAGATCTGTGTAAAGCCTGGGCTAAATGAGAGCTGGCAGGAGATGTGATTGTGTGTCTCTGAGCTTCCACTGTAGACACTGAATTACACCAATCAAACAGTCTTGCTCCTCCAGCCCTCGTCTGGTTTCCCTGCTTATATTTCTCCAGAAATGCTCTGTCGCCTCTAGTTCAGCATCTGTGTCTCAGAGGCCGGTTCCAGTTGATTTGCTTGTGCTTTTCTGAAACAAGATCTGTATTATTTTTGTTGTTATCTCATCCAAGCGTTTATTTGCATCTGAATCACGTGGACTACAAGTATAAATCATTGGACGTTCAAATTTGCTGGCATATCGTTTCTGTAAAGTTAAAGGTGCATTGTGTAATATTTGGGAGGATCTGTTGACAGAAATGCATTATCATATACATAACTATGTTTTCAGTGGTGTATGAAGACTTTACTTAATGAACTGTTGTGTGTTTATTTGCTTAGAATGAGACATTTCTATTCACACACACTGGGTCTCCTTACATCGACATGTTTCTACGGTGGCCCTAAATGTACAAACGCGTTTCGTCACTATGTTGTTCTTCATGATAACAAGCTGCGAATAAAACACTGACACAATTATGAAAAAGTAACAAAAATATTTGCAATAAAATATCATCATCAGACGATGACATCACTTCCTGTCGGCCATCGTAATATAATTATTAATATAAAATCGGCCTCTTCTGTTGGGTGCAGTTCACAACTTCACCACTATATGCCGCTAAAATTGCACACTGCAACTTTAAGTTGTCAAACATATTTCACTTAATGATAAGCATTGCACACTTCAAATATATAACTGAAAGAAATGAGTTGACAAAAGCAAGGGATGCGCATATGGTAACTACATCCCAGCTAACAAAAGTATGTTTAAAAGAATGTTTTGCTAATTTCCCATTAAGTTTTTTTTCTTTTTTCTTTCTTTCTGAAAGTAGAAGTTTTTGATGTTTTCTTGGTTATTTGAATGTTAAGAGAACATTCCATGTTTATCATTCTTCAAATACAGTTACTTTTGAATGTTCTCTGAACATTCTGAAAACAAGAAGTAACATTAAAAAACGTTACTAAACATTCTCCAGTAACTAAAACATTTCAGAAAAAATAATTAATTAATATAAATATTTTTTTTATCTAATGCTTTGAGAACATTATTAAAGACCAGATCATTTTGAGCAAACATTCTATAAATCTATTAGTTCTACTCATCCCTTTAAAAGCCCACCACTAATCATTGTCAAACTAGTTGGTCATCTTGACCCTTTCCCGAGCCTGTGTGACCTGACTGATCTAATACTAGTGCAATTATCATTCTTGCTTATGTTCAGAGTTTGGCAAACATCATTTATAGATTTGTTTTGTGGAGATCAGATATGAGAGTGTCGCCCTCTTAGTGGTGTTAAAAGGGAACACAGCATGCTCTACTAACACCAGGTACCCTAAACCGTGTTCACTCTGCAGGATTAGACAAGGAACACTTCATTAGAATGTTTTGCATCTAATCACAGGAGAATTTCTCTCTGTGTGGTGTATAGCTTCAGTCCTGGGATGTGATTGGTTCAGCCGGCCAGCAGGGCGGGCCAATCACACCATGATGTTCATCAATTTAGCAAGCGGCAACTGTTTAGTTAGCTTGTTTGCATGAAGCGCACATTAGCAGCACTGCACCTGTAGAAGGTTTCGTCTGCCCTCTGGGACTATGGTTACAGTGCTGATGAAAAATGCAGAGTTTAGACTCGCTGTTTACACAGTGATAAATTGCCACGCTACCTGATCTACATAATGCTGAGCTTTCTGTGCATGTGCACGCGAACACTGCTAAACACTTCAGGAGGACCAGCTCAGATAGCTCAATAAAACATTTTTATTTGATTTGATTTTTTTTTGTTAAATAAAATATAAAAATGTATTTAAAATTTCATTTCAATTGTGTTAAATTTAATTTAATTAATCTGTTATTTTTACATTTATTAATTGAGCAGATGCTTTGTATCTAAAACATGCATTGAGACCATGTATTATTATTTATATATTTTTATGTTATTTTATTTTTTGTTTTAACTTTTATTTAAATTGTGTTAAACGTATTTTTAATCTGTTTATTAATAGTTATTTTTACATTTATTAATTTAGCAGATGCATTTAGCCCAAATATTATTATTATTATTATCATTAAAATATTAGATTATATATATAATATATTTTTTCCTCTCCATATTTAATTTGTTAAACTTAATTTGATTCATGTTTAATATTAATTACATATTTTTTTGGCAGATGTGTTTATACAAAGCATACAAGTTGCAACAGCTATTATTATTATTACATTTTTCAAAATATTGTTTAATTCTATTATACTAATACATTATTATATTACTAAATACATTTTTCGTCAGTTTGCATCAGATAATGGTTTGCCTTCCTTTCATAGAATGGTTTAAATCCCCATAAATATAATAAAATTTGAATCCTGAATTCATATTTAATGTTGCTGTATATTCAGTGGTCATATTTTCTGCCCGGTTACCTGACCAGGGATGACCCAATAGCAGCACGCCGCTCAATGAATCATCAGTTTCAACCTCAAAATCCTTTGAGAGCAGATGGGATCAATGAAGCCAGATCTTCTTCCCTGAATTAGTCATAGTTTTCTGTTTTGTAGAGAAATGAATAGTCAGAGGAAGAGGCTTTATGATTCCCACAAACATCTGCTGCTCTGCTGTTTTCATCACCAGCGCTGAACACACACTCATACATCAACACAATCAATTCACCTGTCCACTTACACACATGGCGTGTGTGTTGAGCGTGGATAGTGACTCCAGGAGGAGGAGGCCAGTTTTACACACATGCTGCGTACAGTAGAGTTAGGAACCATGTTTCATAACCGTATTTTCATATGCCAGTATCTAGAAAGCAGGCTGACCAATAAACACTATAGTATTTCATATTTGCTCCATCTCTCTTTCTCTCTTCTCTCTTTTTAAAGAAGGTAACTTTTATTCAGTATGCATAAAACACATTTATAATGTTTTAAAAAATATATTTAATATATATTTTAATATTTTAATATATATATTTTAATATTTTAATATATTTAAAATATGTTTAATATATATTTAATATATATTTTAAATCAATGCTGATCTGTTAATGTTTTTTTTTTTTGAAAAAATGTATGATATTGATAATAATTATACGAAATGTTTCTATTTGACTTTGGTAAGGTTATCCATAGCAGACTGGTGGGAGTGGCCATCCCCAGTGCATTATGGGTGTTTTCTAGTTTTCTCTAGTCAGGTAGAATCTCCTTTCTCCTATGTAGACCTTATGAAGCTCACCAGAATAATTTAATCATCAGAAACTCAAAATTATATGTTATCTGAACTAAATAAATGATTTAAGTTGATTTGACAAAATAAAAATGTTGTGATTACTAATCATGAAAATATTTTTTACAGTGTATAGGCAGCACATGTTGCAAGCTGTATTAGTATTAGTTTTTTTTAATAGTTTTTTTTAGTGGTGGTGCTTTAATTCAGATTTCAGTACATGAAACTGCTATATGATAAATATAATGTTTAATAATGAAATGTGTCCTGATAATGCCAAATGTCTGATGTTAGCAGTTAAAAGTGTCCTACATTATTTTAAATATATCTAGTCAGTGAAAGAGTAATTATATTCGTCTAAATTAAAGTATTTTCAGCTTCAGAATCATGAATATTGTTATTCTGGTGTCTCTATTGTCCTGTGCGTTGGGTTTCAGCACCAAGCCCAAGTCTATTCATTTACACACACACACACACACACAATTTAGCATTTTAGTCAGCAGTTCAACCTTTTAGGATATGTCTTGGAGCATCCCAATAATATCGTATCGTGAGTTCAGTATCGTGATATGTATCGAATCGTGACATGAGGGAATCGTTACATCCCTCCAATTTTTTTAATTCTTTTTTTGCATGTCTCCTGCTGGTAGATTGATTAGCCTTGAAATGGCCAATCTACACAGATAATCTCAAAATGACCAAATATGATCCAGTGCTCAGTCCTGGTCCATATATTGGTCTGTCACTACGCATCAGTGCCACAGTAACAGGTGTGTGTGTGTGCGGTTTCCAAGAACCAGTCAATAAACATGACGTCTCATAAGTTTGATCAGATGTTGGCAGCTCCAGTGGTGAACTGGCAGGTCTCTGGACGACGGGTTGAATGTTCGGCTTGGGGTTCAGTGAGGTGTCTGAATATGACTATGAATGCTCAGTGTCACATTGCCTCGCGCTGTGTTCATAAAGAGAGGACGTGGAAAGAGCCGATGTTAAAGATGAGTTTACCCGCTCGCACCGACCTCCACTCGCTCGAGCTGTTCGCCAATCCTCTCTGCATGTCCTCCAGCGGCTCGCCGTTCGCCACCAACAAACCCATCGACATTAAAGCCCGGAGACGATGGTAACGTTCGCCGGTTTTAAACCTGTTTATGATGTTTTATTTAGATGAACAGACTTTTTTTAACGTTTTGTGTGTATGCCGGGTTGCTTTACCTTCTTTGGCTGTTTGGTATAGTGTGTAAACATTTACTCATGCATTTGTTTAGTCCTAAAGTGATTGAATGAAGAGGCTGCTAATGTGTTTACTGTATATATCACTTAATCACATTCACCTTAAAGAGCCTACACACTGAGGAAAAGCCTGCCGAGAATCATGCTATTATTAGTGGTATTTACTAGTCAACTGGTGTTGCTGATATCTATTCAGGGGAACTAATACAATCTGCAGATTGCATAGAAGATATTCGCATTTATTTGACTCAGAATGCTTTAAAATATTTGTGCATTTTTGTGCATTGTGTACCAATAAGGCTGATGTTGTGTCTGAATGCCCACTGTTAATCGGCTAAGTTAGGCTAGAGTAAGGTTCAATCTGTTAACTTTAGGAAATGCATTGGGTTCTATATAAATCCCCATTGACGCTTTTTTCTAAGAGTATAGGGTTAGAGATTAGTCCGGATTGTAAATTGAACTTAAGTGCGTAACTCAACCCACATAGCAATGATCACCAACCTTTTCACACTCAAGATCCCTGACCTCGGCCTTGATGAAAGGCAAGATCTAGATTGATTATGGCCCATTCACATTTTTCTTTACAAGCAAATTGACCATTTCCGATCCCAGCTGCCATTTTTATTCTTCGTTCTTTTTCTTTGTTTAAGCAAATTTAATTTGTTGTTAATTTGCTCTATAACAGTCCAAACTGGCCTTAAAAAACAGTAGCCATTTGAAATTAAGAGTCAAACACTGCATTACATCACAATCCAATCAAAGATAAATTGTAAAAAAATATTGTTGATTTAACTTAAAAAAGTAAGTAAGCTGGTTGCCTTAAAATTTTAAGTTGATTGAACTGGAAAAAGTGAGTTTATACAATGAAGGAGCTTGATTTAATAATCAGAAACTCAAAATAATAAGTTATCTCAACTAAATAAATTATTTAAGTTCATTTGACAAAAGAAAAAATGTTGCGATAACAAATCTTGAAAAATATTTTTTTTTTACAGTGTCACACATGTGGCATAAACAGTTGTTTTAACTTGTGGTCAAACCGATATATCACCAAGGCCGGTCTATCGGTCGGTATTTGGCATTTTTTAACAGACTTTAACATTTTGTGTGTATGTCGGGTTGCTTCACCTTCTGTGGCTGTTTGGTAGTGTGTAAACATTTCCTCTCATGCATTTGTTGAAGAGGCTGCTAATGTGTGTATACATCACCTAATCACATTGACCTTAAAGAGCCTAATAGAGCCGTATTGGGTGAGAGCCATCACGTTTTTCTGATTGGCTGATGTGTTGAAAATGGGACTTTTATTTTGACGGGCGGCGCTGAGAACACCAGCGCCTGGGAAGAGGACGTCTGATCACACAGCGCTCACTTACATTCTCCGTCTTCATTAGTTTACGATCGCTGTCAGTCGTATCTAATACTTTATTAGACTGAACTGGTAATCATGTTTTGCAACAAGTGCCACTTAGTTTACGAATTAGTTACACTTTTTCCACAAAATCAAATATTGAGCAGACTAAATGTGTTTGTTCAATCTAGGCCTGGAGGAATTAAATGAATCGTACCTGTTTGTGCTAAACTTTGTAAATGTCAGCCGTAATCTGATTCCTCTGTTATGTGAGGAGCAAAGCAGCTTAAGAGTGTGAGAGTTTCTTCAGGTGACACTCGTCTCAGTTGTTCTGGTTTAATGAGTTGCTCAGTTCACAGATGATGGGCAGTTAGCGCAAGCGAAGAACCTGATGGCTTGATAGGTTTAGAAAGAATAAACACAAAGAGCTTCTCTAGCCCCAACACGGTTCACTTTCACATCCACATAAGGCCATCAGGAGCAATTACACCAGTTTACTTCCTCAACACACTTCTTAAAGGATTAGTTCACTTTCAAATGAATATCAGCCCATGATTTACTCACCCTCAAGCCATCCTGGGTGTATATGACTTTATTCTTTCAGACAAATACAATCAGAGTTAATAGAAAAGCTCTTCCAAGTTTTAAAACGGTAGTGAATTGCAACCAGATTGAAGCTCAAAAACATGCATCTATCCATCATAAAAGTGCATCTGTCCATCATTAAAGTGATTCTATCCATGATAAAAGTGTCTATTCATCATAAAAGTGCATCTATCCATCATAAAAGTGCATCTATCCATGATGAAAGTCCATCTATCCATAATAAAAGTGCATATTTCCATCATAAAAGTGCATCTTTCCATCATAAAAGTGCATCTATCGATCATAAAAGTGCATATATCCATCACAAAAGTGCATCTATCCATGATAAAAGTGCATCTTTCCATGATAAAAGTGCATCTTTCCATCATAAAAGTGCGTCTATCCATGATAAAAGTGCATATATCCATGATAAAAGTGCATCTATCCATCATAAAAGTGCATATATCCATGATAAAAGTGCATCTATTCATCATAAAAGTGCATATATCCATCACAAAAGTTCATCTACCCATCATAATTGTGCTTTTATCCATGATAAAAATGCATTTATCCATGATAAAAGTGCATCTATCCATCATAAAAGTGCATCTATCCATCATAAAAGTGCATATATCCATCACAAAAGTGCATCTACCCATCATAATTGTGCTTTTATCCATGATAAAAGTGCATCTATTCATCATAAAAGTGCATCTATCCATCATAAAAGTGCATATATCCATCACAAAAGTGCATCTATCCATGATAAAAGTGCATCTTTCCATGATAAAAGTGCATCTATCCATCATAAAAGTGCATATATCCATCATAAAAGTACATCTATCCATCATAAAAGTGCATCTATTCATCATAAAAGTGTATTTATCCATTATAAAAGTGCATATCCATTATAAAAGTGCATCTATCCATCATAAAATTCTGCATTGTTAATGTAAAAGCGGTCTTATCAGTGTATACATGTTGAGTTATGATATCGGATTTTCAGGTGAGATTCTCAATTCACTCAGTTAACGGACATTCTGAGGTAAAGTTTTCAGAGCCTGCAGACTACCAATGATTGTACTGTACAATCATAACATAATACAGGCATTGTAGTTAGCTACACTACAAGTTACTATCAAAAAGTAGCTAGCTACATTGAAACTACTTTTGCTTTTTTGAACAACGTATATTATAAATAACTGAATAAGTGTCTGAGGAATGTTTTAAGTAAAATATTTAGTGTTTAAAACAATGCAATACAATTTCAATACAATTGCAATACAATACAAGCTTTATGGTTAGCTAGTCTATGATGAGCCATAATTTAGCAATGGATTACGTCATACTGCAAATTGTAAAATGTACATTTTCATTATAACAGGCCAAGGAGAGATGATACGTCTCATTGCTTTAACTGTCATGTGCTATTAAAGAAATACTTCAGTCACATTGTCAAAAGTTAAAAGGACAGTCAGTCAACTACACCGTAACAACTTAACATAACTATTACTAGCTAATTCCGCTTCACTCTCGGCTTATTTAACAGCAGCAAAACTGGACATGATAGTCACAAATTTTGTCATGCTTATTTGAGTTAAGAGAACTGATGGGGATGATCTTTTAATTGTTCAAGCAATGTATGTCTCGTGACCAACTCAACGAGTGTTGCCAACAGGAACGGTGTAGAGCGCCCTCTGGTGGACAAACTATACAACTCCAACACTCATGACATGGTTCAAGCGTGTTTCGTCCGTTTTTATTTTATTTTTGAAATATTCATTTATCGGCCATTATAACTGCCGATACCGATAGTTTGGAAAATGACTAATATCGGCCGATAATATCAGCCTGCCGATATATCGGTCTGGCTCTCTTAACTACTCCCCAATACTGTGATACACACATAGGGTCTCATTAATGAAACACAAGCAGAACGAATTTGTGTGTAAATCGCGTGTAAAGTGGTTCTGGCGTAAATTTTCAGATTCATTAAAATGTTCGTATTTTCCAAATGTTAGTTGGTACGCAAGAAATCTACACCTTCTCCCAGTCACGCGTAAATGGTGCGCACGTTTTGCTCATTAATAAGGCTGCATTTTAATTCACCTTAATCGGGTACATATTTAAACAGCATTTTGAAAAAAAATATTTTATATAGTAATTACATACAGTTTTTCTTTTTACTTTTATTATGAGAGCCAGTAATAGCAGATCTGGTGATCGATGGCGGTCCTTCTTTAGTTTGAATACGATTTTTCCGAAGTGAACTAATTCGTTTTTTGCTGTCAAGTTTAATGTCAAACCACTTTCTTCTCACTTCTGGGACTGTTCGATTAACAGATGAAACTTCATTAACTGCATCTGTAATATGCTGCCAAGCTTCCTTATTTTAGGACCTGATAGGCCACTATGTACGCTTGAAAATAAAATGTGGCGTTCTGAATGAACTTCGATAATTAAACTTCAGTTTCTGCATACGAGAAATCTTTCTGTTTCATTCACATTGATGTTATTATATGCCTATATATGGATGTCAGTCGGATATAATGGGCGCGATTTATGGTAATTGAGAATGAACGTGCACACGCATCCCATTTACGACTGATTGGAATTCATTAACACACACACACACATTTCACTATCACATCTGACATTTACAAAGTATTTGTGAATCAGGAGAAGAGTTTTCGGGAAGTGTCTCTTTACGTGCAAATCACTCTCATATTTACTCATATATTTATGAATATTTCATGAATGAGACCCATTGTGTCGTTAAGGTTTTTTTAGTTAGAGAAGCTTTTTTTGTTTTTGTTCTGTCACCTCCAACCCCAGTTTTGAGTCGGCCTCTGTGCTCCGGGACCTCCCACTTTACAAATTAAGCACTGCCCTCAACCAACCCCTAACCCTATAGTAAGTACATGTACAGTAGTTGCTTGTTATTATTCAGTATTAAATGTATACCATAAATACCTTAAAATACAGGGTACCATCATTTTCGAGTGAGCTATCCCTGTAAAGAAGAGGTCAGTTAGGGCTGTACATGAGTAATCAGTGCAGTGTTTTAAGGGAAGGCCAGAGGTACGAGAAGCCCTCGTTTGGACTCAGTGTCCTCTGATGCTAATCAGATTATCATGGGGAGGAGTCGGGGTTAGCGGAGGCCGCTTGAAGACGTCTGTCACTGTGTGTGAAAGGGGAGGAGATTGTGCAACTCAGACCGAGTTTAGGAAGCACTTGCACATCTCACGACAAGGCTTCGGTTTAGACGCACTGATGGACTGTACAGGTCACTTCATCTCTCCCGTCCAGGCCGTATCCAGAGGCATGAAACGAAAGCGCCTGCTCAAGTCCTACAGGTACAGAGCGGCTCAGAAACTCTTACACACACACACACTGATGTCACAGGGAGATAAGCTGATTCTGGTGTTTTTCTGTGGTGAGCTGGCAGAAGTTGTGGCTGTTTGCTGTGAAGTTTGTAGTTTGCAGTAAATATTTCTGTGTATCTCGTTGTCAGATTCTCTTCATTTCCTCGTTTTTGCAGTGAAATGTCATTCTGCATTCGGGCTATATGTAAAGTTAGAGAGGACAGGACTTGCATAAATATTACTTGCATTAATTTTACTGATTCCAGCCTGTTGCCTGTGATGATGAAGAAAACAGGATTCATATTAGCCTGTCAAATTGGGTAACACTTTATTTTACAGTGTCCAATTGTTACATATGTTACATGTACTTACCATAGTAATAATAATACATTTTGCATAATAACATGCAATTAACCCTCAACCAAACCCTAGCCCTATAGTAAGTACATGTACAGTAGTTGCTTAATATTACTCAATACTTATATAATTACATTGTAACAATGACTCATTAAAATAAAGTGTAACCTCAAATTTTTATCCTTTGTTTTTAGTTTTAATAAAACCATATATATATATATATATATATATATAGGTGTGTGTGTGTATATGTATGTGTATGTATATGTATATATATATATATATATATATATATATTAAATTTAAATGAATTGCTATTTTTTTGCCAATTATATATACACTTATTTTACGGTATTGTTAAAGTTTGGGATTTGTAAGATATTGTTTATATTTTTTGAAGAAAGTATTTTAATTTGATCAAAAATACAGTATAATATAATAATATATATATATATATATATATATATATATATATATATATATATATATATATATATATATATATATATATTATATATATAATAATAATAATAATAGTGAAATATTATTATAATTTAAAAAATAACTCTTTTCTATTTGAATTTATTTTAAAATATACATTTATTCCTAGCATACACTTGAGTATTTTCTGCATTTACGGTCACAGCACATCAGATGTGTGAAATTGTGTGAAACTCATTTTGAAAGAGGAAACTGGTTTTGACCCAGTTACGTTGATAAACTGCCCTGATACTTCTTTTTTTCAGTTTCCTTCTCAAGAAAACCTCAAGTGTTACACCAAAGATGTTAATGATGAAACGCCTTTTCTTTGCATTGACGCACGTCTCACATTTAAGACCATTACAGGTTCTCACGCATTTACCAGCTGCAAGATTCTGGATAAAAGGAGAATCAGAAGTTTTTGTGATTCTCACATGATTCTTATCAGACAACTAAACATAATAACATGTCATTTACTAGAGGTACTGACAAAATGTTAATTGCTGCAGTCTATTTTGAAAAATGTAATTAGAATTAGGGATGAGCATTTTCAAAAAATATTGCATTCGAATATTCGGGCTCATCAAAATTGAATATTCAAATACGTCAGATTTCGTACAGAACGTACACATATACACACACGAGTCAGCAAATGATTGATCATTGTGTTTATATTGTTTCACGTTTATGTTGAGAAAAACAATAATATGTAACGTTACATGCAGGGGCGCCGCCAGTACTTTATGCTCGAGTGAGAAAGACGCGCGCTGACAGACGTTTCAGAGACACAAAGAGAACGGTGTTTCTAACAGCACTTTGCATTTTCTGTTCTTAAACCGGTCTCCTTAACGAAACTTAAAGGAAGTGTCTCAAAATCATTTTGCTATTAGATAAGTTAACATCTTTGATCACGCGGGGTCCAGCTGCGCTTACCTGCAGTTGTGATGCAGTGATGAACAGCTAACGTTATCTTTCCTCACTTCGACTGTTTGGATTTCATGTGATTTCTCATGGTGATGATATCATAACTCAGATTAATTAATTAATTTGATCAAAAGTAATTCCGTTTAGTAAGATCCTTTTCAAGTAACGTTAATTCCAAACTTCGTGAGGCAGACGGCAACATTGTGTGATCAAATACAGACAACTTGTTAACACACTCCACAGCGCCATCCAGTGCATTTAATTGTAACTGCGAGTTAGTTCTTAGGAATATATCACTGCATTTACAGCCAGCAAAGCAACGTATTCAAAATTCGAATAGTATTTTATTTTTCGAATAATAATTACACATCGAATATTTGAAAATTTGAATATTCATGCACATCCCTAATTAGAATGTTGAATGAATGATTCAATGACTCACTCGTAAAGATGAACTTTTTTCATTACTGGATGATTCAGTGTTTTTGAACAAACCTCAAATGATTCAATGACAAACACATGTTTTACAGTCACTTGTCGCACATGGTGCAATCCTTATTTGAAGCGTCAAAGTACGGGGCGGACTTGCTATCTGGAGCACCGGGACTTTGCCCATGCTGGCCAATGTGGGTCAGCCCGGTACACAAATATATATAAAAATACATAAAAATGACGGAAATCGTAATTTTACATTTTATTTTCTACGCAAATGTAGAAACGAGTTTCGTGTTCATGTTGTGTGATGCTTTCTCCGGTGTGTGTAAAGTCTCAGTGTGTCCGTGTAGCATGAGTGTGTTCGAGCACGAAGCGCTCTTGGAAAATTTGGTTGCAATCTGAACCATCACTGATAGAGGCCGCTAAAAAATGCATATAGCACCTTTAACTATTTTAGTCTACTCCATTGCATATCTTATCTATCTAAACATTTATCTTTGTATTGTGTTATATTTTTTGCAATAAGTGGTGTTGAAACATATTCTGCACATTGTTTTGATCATTACCGTAGACATCAGTGTTTATATCTGAACTATAAACTTTTATCCCAGTTCTTCTGTGATAATCTGAATACTTCACACAAGCCTGAAAAGCAGCAGAGCAAACAGTGATCTGAATGTTCGCTGTGATTCAGTCAAAGGTTTAAAAGACGCATCTGCATCGTTTCAGGAATGAGTTCGCGTGGGTGTTTGAATCACAGTCTTCGATCTCGAATGATTAATCATGCATCTTCAGACGGCTATGTCTGTGTGAAAATATTGCAGATTAGAATCATCATTATAGTTTGTCAAATTCCTCCCACTGATTTATGATTTCCATCTTGTCCACCAGAGGGCCTCGTACTGTTTCCTGCAGATCTTCATTTGTTGAGTTCTGCTGAGGTTTTACAGAATGATCAGTAAAGCTCAATGCCATTGCATATGTACTTCCTTCACCTCGGTTCCTTCATCCGTGTTCATGTGAAAGCTCGCCCTGTCCGTCAGAAATCCTCATGCCACAAGACACAGGTGATGTGTGTCAGTCAGAATGTCATGAGACGCCGTGCTAATATTGTGCACACAATTTTCTATCAGCTCACAATGAGTTTGGTTATTCTCAATACATCTGAATAAGATTTCTGCACATCTTCCCTGTAACACAACTGCTCGCTTCCAGGAAATGTGATTACTTGTAATAACAGCCTTGTTAAAACATATTTCCAAGAACGACCAGAAGGCAGTGAATGGAAAGGATTGGATCAAGAATTTGCCCTTTTATGACATTCAGTCATGCAGACGACATTACCGCGACGTAAAATGAGTTTGCATTTAGTTTATCTGGCAGAGGACCTGATTATTCCTTCTATCACACAAGTGGCTGTAGATAATAATGCAAAAATAATGCTTTTCTTACTTAGTATTTTTGTCTTGTTTCCAGTCCAAATATATAAAAATTCTTAAATCAAGATGCATTTACTCGATGAATAAAATGACAAAATATTATGTCCTGTTTTCCAGGGAATTCATCAAAATTAAGTGAGTTTTTGCTTATAAAAAGCTCAGTTATCTGCCAGTGGTGTTAGAAAAATAATCTTAATTCAAGCAGAAACTAGATTCTTTTTCGTATCCCATTGGCAGATAATTTTGCCTCACTTAAAGGAGTAGTTCACTTAAAAAAAAAATGCTGATAATTTACTCACCCCCATGTCATCCAAGATGTCCATGTCTTTCTGTCTTCAGTCGGAAAGAAATGAAGGTTTTTGATGAAAACATTCCAGGATTTTCTCCATATAATGGACTTCAATGGGAACCAAATGGTTCAAGGTCCAAAAGACAGTTTCAGTGCAGCTTCAAAGGGCTTTAAACGACACCAGACGATGAATAAGCGGTCTTATCAAGCGAAACGATCGCTCATTAAAAAAAAAAAAGTTTAAGTTTTATGAGCTCAAATGCTCATGTACTCTGTTCTGTGACACACGTTCGTGACTCTTCTGTTTGAACTCGTTCATCAAAATGAACAAATCTTTTTTCTGAGTCATTTGGTTCATTCAATGAACAAAACGAACAAATTGACTAAAAAAAGATTAGTTAATTTTGATTAACAAGTTTGAACAGGAGAGTCACAACGCGCATCTCAGAACAGAGCAAGGCGAGCATTGGAGCTTATAAAACTTATATAAAACTTTTTTTTAATGAGCGTTTCGCTTGATAAGACCGTTATTCATCATCTGGAATTGTTTAAAGCCCTTTGAACAGTTTGCAGTTTGTACTGAAACTCTCATTTGGACCTTGAACTGTTTGGTCCCCATTGAAGTCCATTATATGGAGAAAAATCCTGGAATGTTTTCATCAAAAACCTTCATTTGTTTTCGACTGAAGAAAGAAAGACGTGGATATCTTGGATGACATGGGGTGAGTAAATTATCAGCAAAAGTTTTTTTTTTTTTTTTTATTGAACTACTCCTTTAATTTTGATTTATTTCCCAAGAAAAACAAAGCTTAATATCTTTTGCAATTTTACAACTTTAGTAAATGCGTCTTGATTTAAGAAAAGTTTGATATTTGGACTGTAAACAAGAGAACATACTGAGTAAGAAAGCCTTTAGTGCCGTGCAGGCTTGTGTTTCTGTGATCATCATGATGGGTCACACCTCTGCTAATTGCTTTAATTAAAAGCGCGTGTCTGCTAGTGGACTGTAGTGACGGATGGAGGGGCTCGTGTGGAAGTGCAAGTCTCAGCCGAAATCCTCCGATGTTACACACTACTTCATGGATCAGTGAGTCTTTTTATTAGATCAGAGACGGTCTGCTGGGCAATATCACTCACACACACTCGCATGTAAGGAAATTCAATTGCATTCCCATATCTTAAGAGTGCCAGTGAGAGCATCTCGAGTTCAGAGGAAGTTAAAGTGTGCAGTAAAGCACATCATGCAGAATACACACACAAACTCTTCCAAATAAAGGACCTAAAAAGGTTGTACAGCTTGACGTAATACGTGAACCACAAAACAACTTTTCTTGGTAACACTTGAATGGGGTGTGCATAAGATTGTCGTGACACATGCCATGAATATGAAGGTTTTATGCATGTTGATGACAACTGTCATTAACCCTCTGGGGTTGTTCGTTTAACAGTCACACTTAAGGTGTTCAGGGTCCAAACGGACCCAAAGGGCAGGATTCATATTTTTAAAAAAAAAATCATATATATATATATATATATATATATTTTTTTTTTTACATGTTTTTTATAATTTTTTTCTTTTCTTTTTTGGTGTTTTGAGCTAATTGTATGATTTATAATTAATATTTATGCAATAATTATGACCCATTTTTTCCCATTGAACATAATAGAAATTTTATTTTTATTTTTTTTTTTTTTTTATTTGATCAAAGCTGTATTACATTTTAGAGTGAAGCCTAGGCCTCATGAAAGCAATTTTTGAAAAAAGATAGATGTCATCTGGTAGACACACTGAGCATTTTTATCACGCAATAGCACATTTTTACCACTATAGTGGATTTACAGTTCAGCTCTCTGTAGAAAGGCTTGGGGATTCTAGTGATTTTTGCAAATATATACCAATTTTTTTTTAGGTTGTTGATTTTTAAAATATAAAAACATATGTGTGTGTGTGTGTGTGTGGCTGTGTCTGTTTTGCACTCTTGATGTTTTATAGATTCTCAAAGACTATTTTTGTCTTGTTTTTTGTTTGTTTGGTTGGTTTAGATGGTAATTTGAAGTGCCAGTTTTAATTTATTATACAATCAAATCTGAACATTGCATTGGAAAGAGAACAAATGGAAAGCATTTTGTTACCCAATGTTTAATTCTAACTTATTCTAACTTAATAAAAATGCAATTCTTTCAGTTTTCATATTTTTGACAATTTCACATTCATTTCCTATGGGGGTCCATTTGAACCCAAAGGTCCTGAGTGACTATTTTTTTACAACCACTTAGACTGTTCACATCCTGTCCCCAATTTATTTGTGTGTTCACATACCTAATACCATAAAAGTCACCTAGTTTTGTAACATTCCAATGAAGCTGTGATTTTAAAAAATTCAAAACAGATTTTTGTAATCTGAATTTATGAGTGTGAAAGTGTATAAAGTGTGTGTGTGGCTGAGTCTGTTTTGCACTCTTGATGTTTTATAGATTCACCCCTTCACTGTTGTGTGTTTTTTTATGGATTGTGGCTGATTTGTAGATTGTACGCACCAAAAAACTCAGTTTTTTTTCACATTTTTGCCAATTTCCCATTCATTTCCTATGGGGGTCCATTTGGACCCGAACACCCCAAGTGTGACTATTCCTGTCCCCAATTTTTTTGGGTGTTCATATACCAAATACCAACAAAGTCACCAAATTTCTGACCATTCGGAAGAAGCTGTGATTTTTAACATTTTTTTTATTTGAATCCTTCAGGTCCATTTGGGCTGAACAACCCCAGAGGGTTAAGTGTCATTCACTCAATTATGACATTTTTAATGCAAATATGACATTGTTTGAGATGTCTTTGTTATGACATCTTGACATAATTGACATTACCAAGGCAACATAAATTGTCATAAATGTATCATAGCACATTCATTATTAAACTTAAGACAGCACTTAGCTTTATGTGTTAATATTACATTGAACTGTCATTGGTTGCTGGTTTTGACATTGGCTGTCATGAGGCCATTATAACTGTGTCATGAATATTTTTCTTGTTCTCAACTACTGTACAGTGGTACAAATCTAATTTGTCATTATGGCCAAGCCAATGTCAAAACCAACCGCCTGACAGTTTAATGTAATGTTAACCCATAAAGCTAAGTGGTTTCTTAAGTTTGATTATGAATCTTCTGTGTCATGTTTAAGACATATTTATGACAGTTTATGTTGTCTTGGTAATATCAAGTAGTCATTACTGAGACACTGACAGGTTATGATGGATGTATTGGTATGTCAAGTTGTCATAACAAAGACATTTCATACAATGTCATATTTGCCTTATAAATGTCATAATTGAGCTAATGACACTTAAAGGAGTAGTTCGCTTTTCAAAAAAATGTTGCTGATAATTTACTCACCCCATGTCATTCAAGATGTCAAGCGAAACGATCGCTCATTTAAAAAATAAATAACAAAGTTTAAGTTTTATAAGCTCAAATGCTCGCCTTGCTCTGTTCTGTGATGCACGTTCGTGACTCTCCTGTTCAAACTCGTTTATTAAAATGAACAAATCTTTTTGCGAGTCATTTGGTTAATTCAACGAATTAAACGAACGAATTGACTAAAGTCTTTATGTATGATGCATTATATACGTATTTTAACGCATCAATTATGCCGTGTACAGCACCTTATAATGCATTGTATGATTTTATGAATAATTGTAACCACAGTTCTATTCATTTTTACATTTAAAGTATAATGTATTAAAACAAGTGACAAATAACCAATTTTAAAATAGGCAAATATTATTTATATTATATTAATATTTATATTATATTATTAATTATATTATATTAATATTTATATCATATTTTATATATTATATTAATATTTATATTATATTATTAAAGGCATTTTAAGTTGGGTTTCAATTATTTATGAAAAGATATAATTAATTATAAAGTAGATTATTTTTTAATCTCCCCATTTTATTCTCAATTCTCACTTTTTTACCTCTGATTTGAGCTATTATGAGCTATAAAGTCTGAATTGTGAGATATAAAGTCACAACTCTGAGAAAAAATTCTGAATTGCTAAATATAAACTCAATTGTGAGTTATAAGTTCAGAATTGTGAGATATAAAGTCTTTTATATAAAGGTACATTTTTATGTTTTTATTCTATGGCGAAAACAAGCTTTCATTTGAGCTGATGAATCCTGCGTATTAAGACCAGGAACATAGATTGAAAACAAAGCCATTCAAGCTTTCAGAAACACCTCCGTATCTCCTGAGTCCTGTCAAGAGCATCACACACACACTCCAGCTCATCGCTTTCACATGGAGAGATAATATCTCCTCTCACATGAAACCACATACAACACCTTTTCCTTTTATTTATAAAGCACTTTACAACTTTATATATCATACACTGTAAAAAAAAACCCGTTAAATTTACAGGAAAACCCTGACAGCTGTGGTTACCAGAGTTTTCCTGTTAATAATACGGTAGCAACATTTTAGGTTTTACAGACTTTGACCGTATTTAATTTTACAGCAATAAACCGTATTTCATTATCTGATATAATGTTAATTTACTGACCTTTTGAAGTATTAATAGAAGAAACTTTCAAATGGCACTTAGAGGCTTTTGCATCTGAACTCTTCATATAGAAGCTGCACAGTGTCATTCACACAAACATTAAACACCATCATGGTAACATGCTGAAATTTAAAAAATGCAATAAGTATTAATTTAACAACATTAAATGTAACATAAAACCCTAATGTACATAACTGATTAAAAAAAAAACTAAGAAAATTATGAAGAAACAATTAAAATACATTAAATGTGAAGCGTCACGCAGGGAATTTTGGGAATGTCAATTTACATTTTTTCACTGTAAATTATACAATGACTTCTTATTTTTCACTTCTAAAAACTGTAAATTTGACAGTATTTTACAGTAAAATTACATTAAACGTACACAGTTATTTACCGTATATAGTAAGGAAATATAGTAAGTAAGTTTTTCACTGTAGCATTTTTACAGTGTTTTACTGTTAAAATCACAATCATTTTTTACAGTGTATGCCGTACAATCATGAACATTTGAGACATAAAAACATATCAACACCCCTAATTAAAAGCCAAAGATTACAAATCGGCTTTTATCTGAGATTTCAAACTAGAAGTACCAGTGGCGACTGGAATTGGTGCATGTGACGTCTTTAGTCAGGAGAAACGTGAGATCTGAATTTGCTCTGTCTTGGAGAATGAATTGAGATGCTAAAGAGATCTCATTGTGTTTTTTCTCTCCCTTGGGTGATGTTCTTCTTGTCTTGTCATAGTTAGCGTGTGTGTGTGTTTGAGAAGTGGGCTCTGACGCTGTCACCAGCTGCATTTCCACCCCCTCCGCTCCCTCAAGCCGTCCGCTCTGGTTCCCTCACTGAGATACGGCACAAACAC